>JAEQML010051925.1:0-44078 GCA_016904865.1 Pissodes strobi
GCTTCCCCATATGACCAAAACTAAAGTTACATTAAGAGAAAAGTTCAGATATGATAAAAGGGAAAACTTAAAATATCCTATGGAAAGCAATGCAACTGGTGGCAGGTGAAGAAAAATTAACACAGATAAAAGCAATAAAATCATAAATTAGAAAAAAAACTTTAGCAATATTTACCTCTCTTGAGTTGGAGGCTTTTCTCGGTTTTATAAGGTGAGCTCGGAAAGCCTCTAGAAATAATGGAAAATGACCTTTAGCGTCATGGCGACCATGCGCCAGCAGGCAGTAAAAAATAATTAAATCCAGGAAAATCTTACCTTGTGTAGTATTAATATCCCGATAAATCGGTTATGTCCAAACACAAATTAGGGACAACCTCAAGATCCCCTGAAGGGTAGTATAACAGAAAATACTAAAAGGTAGAGTCACTTACAACTACACTTCAGCAAAACACTTTCTCACTTCCCTGTACGTATTTCTAGAAGAACGAGAACATCGGTTTCAACCAATTGGCCTTTGCAACTTCCAAGAAATTTAGAGAAAAAAAACGTCAGTTCAGAAAAAATGGTAGTGGCAAGAGCAATGAAAGAGATAGTCGATACGAGGAACACCTCTGAGATAATAAACGAGAACTAAGCGTTCTAAAATGACTGCGGAGACAACAACTAATGTGCTAAAATTTAATTTTTCAATAAATAATAGGAAATATTCCTAAACAAAATAATAAATCTGTAAAAATCCCAATCGACAGCAACAATTAAGTGAATAGAGCCAAATACTAATATTCAAGGCTACCAATCGAATATTACAAAACTTATATCATGCCACTTGAAACAATAAATGTAAAGTATAAATCCCAAATATCAAAGTTCACAACTGTCAGTAAAATGGTGGAACTACAAAATAACCTCAAAATCCACTAAAACATTAGAAAGGAAAACAAACTTTGACGTTTGGGAGGAAATTAAAGAAAAATAAGAGAAAATCACGGGGAAATATGTGAGGGATACGCCCTAAATCCCTAGAGCACTATGAGAAGAAACGACAATGAGCAATCTATGCAGAGATCAAAAAGTCTTAGAAGAAAATAAGCAACAGGTACTAGTTTTTTACTATTGAAGAGAAAATTAAATGAATAACTAACAATTATTCTCGAATTAATAGGTAAACAATAAAGCAGCAGCAGTATCTCAAAGCAAATCAGTGACCCCAACAAGTTAAAGCCATATCAGCCCGAGATTAGAAGTGAAATATTCAAACCGAGAGTAGTATATGAATTTGACCGATCTAACGAGGATCAAAGGTAGGATATTTACTCAGTTCTTAAATACTGAACTGCAAGTAAACATAATTATTGTAATATAAAAAGCAAAGTTAAACTAATAACACAATATCTTATTTTAGCTGTTTAATGAAACCTTAGCGAGCCAATAGATTATCCACTAAAATAAATACACTCACAAAGTGCTGTAGGACATCATAGGACAAGGGATGATCACAATAGCCACTTACGGCCACAACAGTGTTACAAATACTAATACATATTATGTATTAATAATCGTATGCATAATAATTAATTAATATTAGTAAATTCTGCAACTGGAAGTCCTCTAAACTTATTGACAACAAATCAAATAAATGAATTTATAATTAATTAACCGAAGGGGTTAATACTCAATAATTTATACCACAAAACATAGATTAATTTGTTGCTAAATACAGCATATAAAATAAAATTTTTAATCTTTTATAGTGGCAAAATCAGACTGTTACAATACACGTACGTAATTTAATGTTTTTACTCGTGACTAGTAGTTCTAATTAAATATTAAATGATGTTTTGCGAAGCCTTTAAATATATTTATCTGTATTTCGTTAATGATATTTGCGACTACACAAATTAGATACAAAAACATATTTATTTATTGGTCTAAGCGCTAGAGAATTAGCAAAGTTCGTAATGTGTTGTGTGTGTTTATGTAAGAAAAAGGACCCTACTTCTGGTAAGACAAAACAGAGAAGTGTATATACATGACGCAGCATACTATATACAAAATAAAAGCAAAACTATATACTAAATAAACGAAATGCATACAAATTAATAGAAACAGCTGGCTTTGTTCCTAGTGCCCGGCAGAATTCTTCACGGCGCGGCGTGTCCCAAACTCGTGGACTGCAGATATCGTATTTGGCAGATTTGTTTTTATACGGTGCGGGCTTAATAATGGTGAGCTTAACACCTAAACAAGTCCCGCCCCCTTGCTCGAGCAATGGTAGACGGCATCTCTTATTTTTATACGGTGTAGGCTTTGTTAGTGGTAAGGGTGCTGTGCTCCTGTTATCTCTGTTACATGTAGTCTCGTATTGTCACGCTATGCCAGCGTTTGTGGATTTATGTAGCACAGATTTAGATTCGATCTACCTCAGGTGAGAAGAGATGATAAATAATACATTTCTGTTAAAAACAATAACAATGTCTATTTGCCAAATCCTTTAACGAATTTACACTTTACTCTACTATGATAATGCGTGTGTCTTTTAAGTTGAGGTATACTGGGAATTATATTTTAAAAAGTCTTGGCTATTTTATATAACAAGGTTTAACAGTTCTGTTGAGTTTTATTTATGGTTAGATTTCTGCTAATAATTGTTGAGAGGTATTTGAACGTCTTTAACGGCAGATTGGTTTAGCTTAATTTCACTTAAAATTTACACAGCACTTTAACTATTTGACAGATTCAGCTTTAAATGTATACGTCTTAGAACTTTGACATTAATCGTAGATCCAAGTTTACTATTTTAGGTGGTTAACCCCAAATTCACGCACATGTACTGCGACACCCAGTTATAGCTAAGGAATTAGGTTGTAGGCTGGAACCCCGAACCCTACGCACATGTGTGCTGTAAGGAACCGGTTGAGCAGGTTTAGGTGAGAAACAAAGTCTGTCGGACTGATGGCTTTCCTGAGACTTTAGATAATAAAACCTGCTGACTGTTGCATACTTAGCGTTCCTTAATCACTTGCCTTGATCGCTCGCGTGGTTTATAATAATTTATCTTGAATATTTACATATTATTTGCGAAGTTCAAGTTATAACTTAGGAAATTGTGATATTTACTTAGCAGTTGATGCCTTTTAGTAAATCACAGTATCACAGCTGCCTGAAGGGCCTCGAAAAAGCGTGACGCACTTTATTTTGCATATATACGTAATGTAGGATACAGTGTCAAATCCGACATCCTCTTAGGAGCTTAGATCTCGCTAAGCTCCTGATGGAACACCGTGGTATTTCGATATATAGACCCGTATTTGGCTGCGCTCAGCGAGTCGGGGCATATATTCGCGATTCTCGCAGTCAGTGATGATGTACAGATGCCAAAACCGAAGAACCTAGTGGCTATTTTATCGATGTGTTGGATCTTAGCCATTGCTGCTCCTTGATCAGCGAAAATGCAGACCGCGTATACCGATTCTGTATAACTTGTAGGTTTTTAATGTGAGATTATGCCCCTAAGCACCAGACCGGGCCTCTGTAGAGCAAGATAGGTCTTATAATAGACTTTTAATTTGTTGGCCAGGCTGAGATATGTCCTCGTTCCGACCAGCGAATTAAGGCTCTTTTATATGATCACATTTATTGCGCAGGCCGCCTCAACATGTTTAGAGAAGTTCAATTTCTTTTCGAAAACTATCACTAGGTACTTCACCCGATCACTCGGCATAATAGCTACGTTATTTATCACTAAAGGTGTAACCTCCCTGTCAGCGAACTTCCGTGTGAAGATACCTACTCCGTCTTCTTTGACGCGTTAAAATTATTCTTCCAGCTACCATAATACGTTTGGCTACATGGGTTGTTCGGGTTAAACTGACGGACAGGGAATCGTGCCTTTCCAAGACATGCGACAATTTGCAGAAAAAGTTTGAACTTTTAATTAAAAACAAAGTTACTGATGAACGAAATCTGAAGAACTTTTGTGGTCTTGTGAGTTGTAGTAGTGAGTCTATGAAGTGTATGGCAAACAACTGTAGTTTATGTAATAATAAGGATGCTACTATTCTAGATGAAACTATTCCATGTGACTAAGTTGTTCGTTGGTGGACCTGGAAAATTGAGAGAATTTCAAAAAAAAAATGGAAAAACTAGGGACTATAAAAAAGAAGAAGGGAATCTTGATGATCTAATTTTCGCTTTTAACACAGAAATTAAACGAGCATGTGTTTTCAATCAGACATCAATTTAGTGAAATCCGTCAATGCAGAAGCAGCGATTCATATTCTCGGAGAAGTATTATGGTGGTAATTGAAGTTCAGAAATTAAAGCCATGCATTTTGGAACATCACATGGACAAGTTGCACTATACACAGTGGCAGTAGGTTTTGAAGATTAAAAAAACAAGATGTATTGTACAGGTCTAGAAAGCAGAATCCATCATCAACTTGGGCTCACCTAACCCCCTATATTGCTAGAGTTAAAACCAAGAATGTAGACACTAAACATTTTTTTAACCTAAACTATTTAATTATTTAATTTATTTTCATTTCGTTGCATTTGCAATACAGAATTTTTCTAAACTATACTTTGCGCTATAATATTATACCATATTCTTCAAGCTCAAGGGAGATTTGTTAGAATTTGTGAATATAGTGAGTTTTCCCCTCCATGCAACTTGAAAAATTAAGTCGGTCTACAGACATAAGTCAATATAAATATTTTTTTCCCTTTTGCCCGCGCACTAATGAACTTTGATAAAAACTTTTCAAAAATTTAAATCTTGTTTTTTTCTCTCACTTAAATTATACAGGACAACCCACCCCACCTTCTGTGTCAACAAACCCCGTAGCGGGGCAAGTTGTCGCAATTTTCCTTAATTTTTGAAAAATGGGAAAATGGTGAACCGAATATATCTACCATGCTACAAATCTTATATTAGCATTCCTAAGACATAAAACATGCTTTCTAATTAACGTAGAAAAAAAGATGTGTGAAAAGTCTCACTAATATTGTTTTCTGAATATCGGTTGCTCATCTCAAATTAACACGGGCACTTAAATCTAATATTTTGTGACTTTGATACCAATATGGAACTATTTTTTTTTCATTGTACTTTCAGTGGAGTCTTTAAGATTTAAATTACTGGCCCTTTTTCAATTTTAGATCCATTTTGCATTAAGACTGGCACGATGACCAAATAAAGAAATATCATACAATTTTAAATTACACATCCCCTTAACAGATAGAAATAAAATAATTCATCAGAGAATAATATATGGTAATATATACCTATATAGCTCGGAACTTTTTTCTAACTCCTTCTATGCCTCATTTCTCAATGCCGAAACTTTTTCGATGGGAAAGAAACTATTTAGGAATCTCGATATTCTTGTTTTCTTTGGAGTAAAATAGTGGAAGAAGATGAATTTATATTTGTTTTTCGACAAGTAAGGCTTTTTTCTATAGTAAGATTTGTAAATTGTATGTAATTCGTTATTGAGTATAATTTTTACGTAACGGTATCTTTTTATTTTAAAGTTGTTTCGCAGTTTATCCATACCGACCAAAAAGGCCCCAAATTGGAACATGTTTGGAAGCCAAATAAAGGTCGATATGGTTTGTAGTCATTGTGTTGTTTGTAGCCTTGGCCTCTTTTCGCTCGTACATTAAGCTCAAAATTTCCTCTGTCGTCCATTCCTGCCTACGTTTTCTTGGAGATGGTTTTAAATTGCTTTGAGTGGTCCTATTTAAGATGTCCCTTATGGTTTTCCACATGCTATCAACATTATTGGATGAAGCAGGGTCACGAGACACATTTGCAAGACGTTCATTAAACTCTTCACTCACTCTTTGTTTTATAGTGGCATCTATCAGAAGTCCAGCATCAGGTCTGTTTAAAGGTTTTAATTTTTTCGTGATTCTCCATTTGGGCCGTACTCTAGCTACAACAGGTTGGTGGTTCGAGCTAATATCGGCTCCTGGATAGGTCTTGACATAATGTTTACCATATTGAAAAAAATATATTTTTGTAACTTCGTTTTTCCAACTAGAAAATTTACCATATCAAAAAATGTTTAGGACACGCAAATAATTACATTTGTTATCTAATATTTACCGTTAGTATAATATACTATTATTCAACTAGGGCCGGTTTTCTTTCCACGCCCTGGCCTGAATAAGTGCTTACCTAAGTTAGGCTTTTATGATAAATTTAACAAATAGGTTTGTTTTATTTGTGAGGCGAATATTTACTAATAAACTTTTAGTAATTTCTGAAAAATAATGTTATAATATATGTGCCGGGTGATTGGTTATATTTTGCACCCCACCAATCTCACTATTTTTAATGCGTTTAAAAATGTATAAGGCAGAAGGGTTTTGACAAATTTCGAATATTGCAAATAATGTTGATTAATTTAAATTTAGAACTCAACCCTTTAAAATATACAATACGAACTATGTGTGTAGGGTTGTATAGAAAACTTTTTAAATGAAAATATCTATGATTTTCGAAATTATTAATAGTTATTTATGTACCAAGGGTATTAAGTAGATGTTTATGCCCTGAGGGCGACAATGTTACAAACTCGAGGGCCTCTGGCCAGAGGGTTTATAAGTCGCCCGAGGGCGTACACATCTATTAATACCCGTGGTGCATACAAACTTTTATGCCAGACTAGTTCGTTATTGCATTCACAATATGTAAATATTTAAAAAAATACGAACTCAATTCAATTATTTGAGTCCATAAAGTGTACTTTATGCCCGAACGGGCCATAAAGTGTACTTTATGCCCGAACGGGCCATAAAGTGTACTTTATGCCCGCACGTGCATAAAGTAATCGATTATGTAAATGGTATTTAAGGTATAAAAACACAATAATGTACCTACTGGTATGACATAAAAAATATTACGAAAAATAGTTGTTTGATTTCATCTGCTTTTACACATGCTTTTATTTCAATGTATACATGGTGTTTCAAAACACTACATTTTTTTAAATGTAATACACTACATTTTTAATTACTTAGAATTTTGTATTAAATACTGTATATTTCTTGTATAGTATATCATGTATTAAAACCTAAAGGTTTTCGAAATATTGAAGGTTTTAAAATTACGAAAGACCATGGTTTTTTCGATACAATTACTTACCTATTATGAATTGGCAGGTATCTAAATAGTTATTGCAAGAAACAGAATGTCTAGTAAATAAAAAAGGAGGAAACAAAGAAGAGAAGAAAGAGATCCTATTAGGCTTTCAAGTAAATCGAAGAAAATCTATCAGAGACTCTGGCAGAAATATAAGGTATGGGCAATGAAACAAGAGAGTTAGTTTTGGAACAGTTCGGAGAACTTTAAATTAATATGGATACCACGATTTAAAATTAGGCCAGTTCACCAACTAAACCACGAACAAAAAAGGAAAAGAGATGATTTTGTTCAAATTACGGAATGTAAAATATAGGGCCCAGGAGTTCCATAAATATTATATTTATGCAGCAAAATACTCAAAATTGTATTAAACAGGTTCAATTAATAGGCACGTTGGTCATCAATTTATCTCCATGACATGTTATTATTAGAAGAAATTACCCCAGAATTTTTTCTAAATTTATGGATGGCCAATCTGCAGTCAAGTCGTCAAGCATGCCCTTACATCAGGTGGTACAAATCAAGCATAGGAACAGATAAAAGAAAAGCTCGTCAGGAATTAGTGGGTCTACTCGTAAAAAAGATTTTGAGACCTTGTTTACCATGATCTTTTGGCAATATCCAACTTTCACAGGAGAAAGAAATTTTTAAACGATGACAATAATTATGAATTCAAAACCCAGCACAGGAAAAAATTAACGAACTGAGGATTTATTTCAAAAGTTGATAAAATGTATAACCAATAGATTAAATTCATTTAAGAAAGGGAACCAGCAGCTACAAAATATTGTAACACAAGAATGCCCTTCTGCCGAAACTACAAAAGCGTTGTTAGATTTGTTTAAAACTGGCTGGTAGATGTATGAAACTTTTGAAAAAGATAGATCTAAAGAATTTACCAAACCAATTTTCCAATTTATTAGCAGAGTTAATCTACTGCCATTTAAAACATCTGTCTCTAATGTCAAACAGAAACAGTCCAAGGCCTATGTTAAACACGAGTGTCGACGTATCTTTGACTTAGATAGAGGAAGAAATTATGATATAAAGTAATTGTTAGCATTTGAATTGACTTACGAGTACATTCTTTTTGAACAGGAAGACAGTATTTTAGAAGAGCTCTCCAAAGCCCTTGGAGACGAAAATTTCACATAATCAGAAAACAATGATAAATTTTGTTCAATGGTAAATGAATGTTATGATGGGACTGCGAAAGCTAAACTGGAAAAGCCTTAAAAAATTTAAAGATTAGCTACTGAGTTTTTTAACCTTATTGGCAGAACACTAAGGGCAATGGTTAATAGGGCACACTTTGTATTCGATAGCTATTTAAAACTAGAGATAGAAGAAGCTGACATGAGAATAATTCACACAGCTCAGACAGTGCGCGATAGACATGAAAAAATATGTATTTTGTAGTCAGATACTGATCGTTTTAGAACATTTGAAGCTACGTGATTAAAGGTAAACACTATACTTGCAGCATTGGTTTTTAATATTTATTTTAATTATTTTTTTTGCTGGAACTTTGGATAAAAGCAGGAGCAGTAGCTACAAAACGAGACATTCCATTATATGTTATGGCTGTTCGTTGTGGAACAGAAACTTGTTTGGTACCTCCTGCACTTTACCGCTGAACAGGGGCCGATTATACTAGCAAAGTTCTGTTCGACATGCAGAGGAAAAATTATACCGCACGGACAATTATGCAAAACATTTAATGACCTGAGACATTGGATTTATCATCACCAAAAAAACGATTCTCCGAAAAAGTTACCACTCACTAGTTCAAATATTAGATTTCATATTTTAAGGGCTTTCTATATTGTTTACAATCAAAATTATTGCTTGGAGAGAACACAAAATCTTCTCAATCCAGTCGTTTTTTGATACAAGATCGAGAACGGTTGCCTATTACCATAGCCTAAAGAAGCCATAGCCGCGACACTCGGCTCGTTTACTGGGGTATGGAATCAAATTTTCTCCGTGAAGCTCAGTGAAGCGAGGACACTAGGCAGTTGAAACTCGATGCCAATCATACGCGCTTACCTGGGCCGGAGTGCAATAAATTTTCATAGGAATTAAAATTGAAAAAGATTCGTTATATGGGTAAATAGACTATCGTTATGTATATATATTGTTTTGTTTGTATGTTATATAAATAATTTTTCATAATACCTCTCTGAAAACTATCATTTTCGACGTCTCTGTAGAGCAAAGAAAGTCCCTAATTAGGGAGCGGGAAAAGTTTTCCCGCTCCCTGATTTTAAGTGCTAAATTTGCAGTTATTTAGTCACAGAATAAGCATAAAGTATAATAAATTGGGTTAAAATTATACAGCGATACTGTCTACATGATTAATCTAGTACATTTTAGCATCAATAGTCTAATTTTAAGTAAAATTATTTCATTTATTCTGATATTACTTATCACAAATACTTCATAAATAACTGTCTTGCTTGTCTTACAAGTTTGACGTTTGCTTTCATTTGAATACAATAGTATATTATTTTATATGGAGGAAAAGTAATACTTTTCATGGCGCGCTCGTGTTTAACAGCCGAACGGAGTGAGGCTGGTAATAGAGAGCAAGCCATGAAAAGTAACTTTTCCTCCAAATAAAATATGCTGTTTTTTCTTCAAATGTCGACAAATTAATCCAAAAACGTCTCTTTTTAATAGTAATAATAATTATTAATAAAGATAAGTGGCTTCGCAAGGCGGCTTAGACCGGTGCGATGTCGGTGAATAGGCTCAGGTTGTTGCTATAGTAATGTAACATAAAGCTGTCAGTGGACACTGTCAACAATAATTATATTTTTAAAATTGCGTTTTCGATTGCATTTTAATTCCGTATTGATAAGCAGTTATTGAGTAAGTTCGATTAAATAATAATCAATTTGTTCCTAAATTAGTGATTTTTAGAAATGCAGTCACAAATTGACTGATAAATACAAATTTTAGTTTAATAACTCTTGAGTTGTTGACGCTTATTTTGATGTTTGTTTGTATTGTATCTATGTTGCTACGACAACACTTTTACCATAGCCTAAAGAAAACTATAGCCGCGACACTCGGCTCGTTTAGTGGGGTACGGAATCAAATTTTCTCTGTGAAGCTCAGTGAAGGGAGGACACCACGCAGTTGAAACTCGATGCCAATCATACGCGCTTACCTGGGCCGGAGTGCAATAAATTTTCATAGGAATTAAAATAGAAAAAGATTCGTTGTTTGGGTAAATAGACGTTATGAGTATATATTGTTTTGTTTGTATGTTATATAAATAAGTTAATGTTTATGCGTTAAAATGGGCAAAAGAACGGCAGAATTAAGCAGCTAGTTAGTTTGTTTATTTAAACTTAAATTTGATCATAAGGTATCGGAATCGGTTCAAATGACTAAAATAAATTGGAACTAACTGAAACCAACCGAACGTTAATTGAACGACTAACCAAAGCTAGCCAAAAGTAACCATAAGCTCCAAAACAGGCTAAAACGTAGCTATCGTAATAGGTTACAAAAATTAAAGTAAGTTAAAACTAACCAAAACGAAAGGAATTTAAGCGACTAACCAAAAATATTAAATTTGCTTATAACGTATAGGAACCGATTCAAATGACTAAAATAAATTGGAACTAACTGAAAGTAACCGAAATTTGATTGAATGACAAAACAAAAGTAACCAATAGCACAAAAACGGACTAAAACGTATCGGAACACATTAAAAATGTTAAAGTAAATTAAAACTAACCCAAATTAACCGAATATTGGCAAGTAACCAAAGACCTTAAAATTGGTTATAACGTATCGGAACCGGTTCCAATGACTAAAATAAATTAAAACTAACTGAAATTAACCGAAAGTTGATTGAACGAAAGTAAGTTAAAACTAACCCAAATTAGCCGAATTTTGGCGACTAACCGAAAGTAATCAAAAACTTTAAAATTGGTTATAACGTATCGGAACCGGTTCATATGATTTAAATAAATTAAAACTAACTGAAATTAACCGAAAGTCGATTGAACGACTAACCAAAAGTAACCAAAAGCACCAAAAGGGCTAAACATATCGTAACAGATTAAAATTATTAAAGTAAGTTGAAACTAACCCAAATTAACCGAATTGTACCGACTAACCTAAATTAATTAAAAACATTTAAATTGGTTATAACGTATTCGAACCGATTCAAATTACTGAACTAAATTAAAGCTAACTGAAATTAACCGAAAGTCGATTGAACGACTAACCAAAACTAACCAATAGCGTCAAAAAGGGCTCAAACGTATCGTAACAGATTAAAAATATTAAAATAAGTTGAAACTAACCAAAATTAAGCGAATTTTGACGACTAACTTGAATTAGTTCAATAACGAAAATAAATTGAAAGTAACCAAAATTTGATTGAAAGACTTATCAAATCAAACCAAAAGTAACTAAAAGTACCAAAACGGGCTAAAACGTATCGGAATAGCTTAAAAATAATATTAAGTAAGTTAAAACTAACCCAGATCAATTCAGTTTTGGCGACTATCCTTAACACTAAAATTGGTAATAACGTATCGGAACCGAAAGTAATCGATAGTTGATTGAACGACCCAGTTTTGGCGGCTAACCAAAACTAACAAAAATATTAAAATTGGTTATAATGTATCGGAACCGGGTTCAAATGACTAAAATAAATTAAAACTAAACGAAAGCTGATTGAACTAACCCAAACTAACTAAAAGCACCAAAACGGACTAAAACGTATCATAAATTACAAAATTTAAAGTGCCCAAAAATAATCGAAAATTAATAATATGGAAACATTGATAAAATATATACGCCATTTCCATAGGAAACTTTTATTATTGATTTCACAGAAACTTTTATTCTTGATAAAAGTTGGTGCTTGGAAAAAAACTAATTTTGACAATGTTAAATTAAGACTAAGGGTACATAAAAACACAAAAATGGTGGTTAAAGAAACAGAAACTTAGGAATATCGGAAAAGCTTCTACAGGAAAAATAAAGCTCCTATTAAGGTAAAAATAAAAGTCAAATACCATTTTTTCCAAAAGTGCATCGTTGCTGAAAAAAATAACGACAAAATCAAGAAAAAGCGGGTTTTCTCAGTAATTGAAATGGATTTTCTCCGCAACGGTGCAGAGCACTTTTGGAAATGATGGTATTTGACTTTTACTTTTATCTTAACACGAGCTTTATTTTTCTGTAGAAGGTTTTCCGATATTCCAAAGTTTTTGTATTTTAGTATTTATTGAGTACCCTGTATAACTCATCTTTAATTTAGCATTGTCAAAATTAGTTTTTTTTTCAAAAACCAACTTTTATCAAGAATAAAATTTTCTGTGAAGTCAATAATAAAAAAGTTTCCTATGGAAATGGCGTTTAGATCATTTTTCCCCTGTACCCTTCATATGTATACACATTTTGTAGAAATAACGTGTTTTTAATTTTTTGATTAGTCTTACAACCATTTCATCATTTAGCCATGTTGATTTCAGTTTGACAATATAATTGAATTATATTTCAATATAAAAGGTCTCAAAAGAGCGGGACATATTTTCCGATTTTCGAATTCTTCTAAAAATTCTAGATAAATTTCATGTAGCCTGCTTTCCATTTAAAGAATTTGATCTGTTTAACTTAGCGCGAAACGATTTGCATCTTCTTATCTTAGTCATTTAGTAATTATCTAGATATACGAAATCTTCGGTTTGGAGGGGAGTATTTTCCAGGTTGGGGTTATGTGGAAGATAAGAAAGTGCAAACCATTTCGTTTGACAATAAACAGTTCGTATTCTACCATAAAGGCGTGTCTCAAAAACATTGTTTTTGCTGGTTGTTTTTCGTAAAAGTCGATCGTTATCCACATATATCCATTATTTCAGATTTGATCAGCACCTTGATATCATTTTGATTCGCTGTACCTTTTTTGGTTTTAAAGATACCAAGGTAAACAAAACGCAAAATGTAGGGTTGGTAGTCAAGTTTTTTCTAGATTACATATAAAACAAACACCAATAATTTTCTGACATAGAAGCCTACTTTATAAATTTGTAAATAGAACACCCTGTATATTATATACTATATTTTTGGACTCTCTAGTGAAATCAAAACACATGTCGTGTATAGTATTCTATACCTATCTTTAGCTGTTTACGAAATATTGACAGTTGAAAGTCGGGCATTTTGACAGGCTCTAAACCGCACGAGATCAAAGAAAACGGTTTGCACATCTCTATCTTAGGTTTTCATAAGCTATCGAATGACAGTGGCTTTCAATTTAACCGGAGGTTTAAAAGTTCCGGTCAATTTTATTCGCGGTTACATTCAAAGTTACTGTCATTTGATAGGTCATGAAAATCTAAGACAGGAATATGCAAACCGTTTTCTTTGCTCTCATGCGGTTTATATTTTAAAGCCTATCAAAATGTCAAAATGCACGACTTTCAACTGTCAATTTCGTAAACACCTAAAGAAAGATAGGTATAAGATATTATACACGAAATGTGTTTAGACTTCTCTAGAGATTCCAAAAATGTAGTAATATACAGGGTTTCCATTTAAAAAATATAGAGTAGGCTGATATGTCAGAAAATCGTTAGTGTTTTATTTTATATGTAACGTAGAAAAAAATTTGGCTACCAACCCTACATTTTGCTTTTTTGTTTAACTTGATATCTTTAATAAACAAAAAAGTTACAGCGAATCAAAATGTTATCAAGATAAATGTAACGCACTGTACAGGTTGCTCCGATTTAGCGTAATTGTGCACTTCATGCATAAACTAGTTCGTGAAATATAGCCATATCAAAAATTTACTTTCATTTCACCATCTTGACAATATTTTTATCTAGCGAATAAAATGAAAAAGCTGTTACGAAAAAATATGCAAAATCGTACATAATACGTTTATAAAATTGTGCAGGTTGCTAAGAATCTATATAAAACAAAATTATGTACTTATATAAGATCTTTTTTTAGCTTAGAAGAGAACAACTAGGTAAATCAAAATTTTCAAAATTAGTATTGCAGATCTTCACAAGTTCGCCTAAAACCGTAACTACTTGTGCAAAATAAAATCTCATATAAAAAAACTTTTGTTGAGTATTGATCTTGTTGATATTTAAAGATTAACTTGGAGCTTATATTCTATTATAGTTATATTCAGCATTCAAGAATGCTGTGCTTACTACAAATAATTTACATTCGCCATTCTTAATTTTACTTCAAAAGACATTTTTAACTATTTCTTTCAGGTGTAATGTTTAAATAAATATCCGGCTCTCTTTATGCAGCTTTTTGGATAAAAAAAATGGTTATTCTCCACTCGAAATAAACAGTATTTTATAAATCATATATTTTGTGATGAAAGTTTTTAATAAAATAATAGGGGAGAGTAACAATTTTAGTATACAACGTCCCAAAAATTTTTAGTACGGCTCACTTCACTAATGATTGCCGGGGGGTTGACGTCAAGTTAGATTTATTTATTTTCTCCCCACTACATAGTGATAAAGTTGGTCCTCGCTTCTCAAAGGTGCCGCGCTTAAGTGTCGCAGCTATAGTTTTCTTTAGGCTATGCTTTTACCTCCGCCGGCGGAAAAGTGAAAGTAAAGCTCCGGCGGAGGAAAAACGTAACTTCACTGCCGCCTAAACAGTCGAGTAATGACGGATTTACTGACGTTTGAAGAAAAAATGTATTATGGCATGATTTTGAATACGTAAAATTATAATAATTTTATGTTTATGTCATGATTTCAGAGAGGTATTATGAAAAATATCGTTCATTACACGTCCAGAAACAGCTTTTCCTGTGCTTGCACGACTTCCTGTCGTGCGCGCACCAGAAAAGCCTAGTTTCCGGACTGGTAATGAAATATACTATAATATTTAAGTGTTAAAATGCGAAAAGGATGGCAAAGTTGTGCAGCTAGGTAATTTGTTTATTTAAACTTAAATTTGATTATAAGGTATCGGAATCGGTTCAAATGACTAAAATAAATTGGAACTAACTGAAACTAGCCGGAAGTTAATTGAAAGACTAACCAAAGCTAGCCAAAAGTAACCATAAGCTCCAAAACAGACTAAAACGTACCTATCGTAACAGGTTACAAAAATTAAAGTAAAAACTAACCAAAACGAAGCGAATTTAAGCGACTAACCAAAAACATTAAATTTGCTTATAACGTATAGGAACCGATTCAAATGACTAAAAGAAATTGGAACTAACTGAAAGTAACCGAAAGTTGATTAAATGACAAACCAAAAGTAACTAATAGCGTCAAAACGGACTAAAACGTATCGGAACAGATTAAAAATGTTAAAGTAAATTAATTTTGGCGACTAACCGAAAGTAATCAAAAACTTTAAAATTAGTTATAACGTATCGGAACCGATTCAAAAGATTAAAATAAATTAAAACTAACTGAAATTAACCGAATGTCGATTGAACGACTAACCAAAAGTAACCAAAAGCACTAAAAGAGCTAAAACGTATCGTAACAGATTAAAGTTATTAAAGTAAGTTGAAACTAACCCAAATTAACCGAATTTTGGCGACTAACCTAAACTAATTAAAAATATTTAAATTGGTTATGACGTATCGGAACTGATTTAAATTACTAAACTAAATTAAAACTAACTAAAACTAACCGAAAGTCGATTGAACGACTAACCAAAACTAACCAATAGTACCAAAACGGGCTAAAACGTATCGTAACAGATTAAAAATGTTAAAATAAAATGAAACTAACCAAAATTAACCGAATTTTGACGACTAACATGAATTAATTCAATAACTAAAATAAATTGAAACTAATTGAAAGTAGCCAAAATTTGATTGAAAGACTAACCAAAACAAACCAAAAGTAACTAAAAGTACCAAAACGGGCTAAAACGTATCGAAATAGTTTAAAAATAATATTAAGTAAGTTAAAACTAACCCAGATTAATTCAATTTTGGCGACTATCCTAAACACTAAAATTGGTAATAACGTATCGGAACCGAAAGTAATCGATGGTTGATTGAAAGACCCAATTTTAGCGGCTAACCAAAACTAACCAAAAACATTAAAATTGGTTATAAAGTATCGGAACCGGGTTCAAATGACTAAACGAAAGGTGATTGAACTAACCCAAACTAACTAAAAGCACAAAAACGGACTAAAACGTATCGGAATAGGTTACAAAATTTAAAGAGCCCAAAAATAATCGAAAATTAATAATATGAAAACATTCAGAAAATATATATGAAGGGTACAGGGGAAAAACGATCTAAGCGCCATTTCCATAGGAAACTTTTTTATTATTGATTTCACAGAAAATTTTAGTTTTGATAAAAGTTGGTGCTTGGAAAAAAAACTAATTTTGACAATGTTAAATTAGGGATAAGTTATACGGAGTACTTAAAAAATACAAAAATGGTGGTTAAAAAAACAAAAACTGTGGAATACAGAAAAAATATAGCTCCTATTAAGATAATATAAAAGTCAAATACCATTTTTTCCAAAAGTGCATCGTTGCTGAAAAAAATAAGGACAAAATTAAGAAAAAGCGGGGTTTTTTAATAAATGACATGGATTTGGAGTGCACTTTTGGAAAAAATGGTATTTGACTTTTATTTTTATCTTCATACGAGCTATATTTTTTCTGTAGAAGGTTTTCCGATATTCCAAAGTTTTTGATTTTTTAACCATCATTTTTGTATTTATTGAGTACCCTGTATAACTTTTCCTTAATTTAGCATTATCAAAATTAGTTTTTTTTTCCAAACACCAACTTTTATCAAGAACAAAATTTTCTGTGAAGTCAATAATAAAAAAGTTTCCTATGGAAATGGCGCTTAGATCGTTTTTCCCCTGTACCCTTCATATGTATACACATTTTATAGAAATAACATGTTTTTAATTTTTTTATTAGTCTTACAACCATTTCATCATTTAGCCATGTTGATTTTAGTTTGTCAATATTATTGAATTATATTTCAATATAAAAGGTCTCAAAAGAGCGGGACATATTTTCCGATTTTGGAATTCTTCCAAAAATTCTAGATAAATTTCATGTAGCATGTCGAATAGCCTGCTTTCCATTTAAAGAATTTGATCTGTTTAACTTAGCGCGGAACGATTTGCATCTTCTTATCTTAGTTATTTAGTAATTATCTAGATATACGAAATTTTCGGTTTGGTGGGGACTATTTTCCAGGTTGTGGTTATGTGGAAGATAAGAAAGTGCAAAACATTTCGTTTTACAAACAGTTCGGATTCTACAATAAAGGTGTAAGTCTCAAAAACATTGTTTTTGCTGGTTGTTTTTCGTAAAGATGATCGTTATCCAGATATATCCATTATTTGAGATTTGATCAGCACCTTGATATCATTTTGATTCGCTGTACCTTTTTTGGTTTTAAAGATACCAAGGTAAACAAAAAAGCAAAATGTAGGGTTGGTAGCCAAGTTTTTTTCTAGATTACATATAAAACAAAACACCAATAAATTTCTGACATAAAAGCCTACTCTCTAGGCTCTATTTTTTTAAATAGAACACCCTGTATATTACTACATTTTTGGACTCTCTAGTGAAATCAAAACACATGTCGTGTATAATATCCTATACCTATCCTTAGCTGTTTACGAAATATTGACAGTTGAAAGTCGGGCATTTTGACATTTTGACAGGCTTTAAAATCTAAACCGCACGAGATCAAAGAAAACGGTTTGCACATCTCTATCTTAGGTTTTCATAAGCTATCGAATGACAGTGGCTCTCAATTTAACCGGAGGTTTAAAAGTTCCGGTTAATTTTATTCGCTGGTTAAATTCAAAGTTACTGTCATTCGATAGACAGGAATATGCAAAACGTTTTCTTTGCTCTCATGCGGTTTAGATTTTAAAGCCTATCAAAATGTCAAAATGCCCGACTTTCAAATGTCAATATTTCGTAAACACCTAAAGATAGGTAGGTATAAGATATTATGCACGAAATGTGTTTAGATTTCTCTAGAGATTCCAAAAATGTAGTAATATACACGGTGTTCCATTTAAAAAAATATAGAGTAGGCTGATATGTGAAAAAATCGTGTTTTGTTTTATATGTAACTTATAAAAAAAACTTGGCTACCAACCCTACATTTTGCTTTTTTGTTTAACTTGATATCTTTAAAAACAAAAGTTACAGCGAATCAAAATGTTATCAAGATAAATTGAACGCAGAGTACATGTTGCTCCGATTTAGCGTAATTGTGCACTTCATGCATAAACTAGTTCGTAAACTAGATCAAAAATTTACTTTCATTTCACCATCTTGACAATATTTTTATCTAGCGAATAAAATGAAAAAGCGAAAATATATGCAAAATCGTACATAATACGTTTATAAAATTGGGCAGGTTGCTAAGAATCTATATAAAACAAAATTATGTACTTATATAAGATCTTTTTTAAGCTTAGAAGAGAACAACTAGATAAATGAAAATTTTCAAATTTATTATTGCAGATCTTCACAAGTTCGTCTAAAACCGAAACTACTTGTGCAAAATAAAATCTCATATAAAAAACTTTTGTTGTGTATAGATCTTGTTGATATTTGAAGATTATCTTGGAGCTTATATTCTATTATAGTTATATTCATGTGAGTTTATTTCATTTATTGATCGTAATTTATCAGAATAATATGTAACTCAATTATATTTTACTTTAGATAATTGACTTTTCTTTCAATAATGCTGTACTTACTACAAGTCATCTACATTCGCCATTCTTAATTTCACTTCAAAAGACTTTTTTAACTATTTCTTTCAGGTGTAATGTTTAAATAAATATCCGGCTCTCTTTATGCAGCTTTTTGGATCAAAAAATTGGTTATTCTCTACTCGAAATAAGCAGTTTTTTATAAATCATATATTTTCTAATGAAAGTTTAAATAAAATAATAGGGGAGAGTAACAATTTTAGTATATAAAGTTCCAAAAAATTTGAGTACGGCTCACTTCACTAAAGATTGCCTGGGGAGTTGACGTCAAGTTAGATTTATCTATTTCCTCCCCACTACATAGTAATAAAGTTGGTTCTCGCTTGTCAAAGCGAGTGTCGTCAAAGCAAGTGTCGCAGCTATGTTTTTCTTTAGGCTATGCTATTACCAAAGTCTGTAACCAATCTTTTTCGCTTGTACTGGAATTGTTTCAGATGTACGCGGCAAAATAGTTGCGGTTGTAGAGTTGCTAGATTGGAGTGTTGCCCATTTTGTAATTGTTAAATATTAAACCAGTACAATAATCCCTACAATAAATAAATCTAAATTGAAAAATATATGTATTTACATTATTTTACATGCAATTTTTTTTCCTGAAAATTTGGACCGCCCTGTATTATTATATTATCTTGCCGATTTACTGTCAACTTCATTCCACAATGACAAGACAAATTAAAAGTTATAGCTTAAGTAAATAAAACACTTTTATGTGTCAAATCATTTTAATTCCATAGTTTTAACCCTAATATAAGATAACTACCTTTTATAAAAACTTAACTGGCCATTTTTTGCCATTTCCACTAAAACATCACGGGGACCTCTCAAAAACACAGAACCTTACCTAGCGTATGGACTAGTAAGCAATTATATCGAAAAAATCATAGTATTTCCTAATTCTAAAACCTTCAGTATTCCGAAAAGCTTAAAGTTTTGATACATTGTATATTTGTTATACAAAAAATATGCAGAAAGATGTGGTATATTACATTTAAAGAAATAAAGTTGGCATGTGCCTTGCTTTTCTGAAACACCGTATATACATTAAAACAAAAGCGTGTTGCCTTGCTTTTCTGAAACACCGTATATACATTAAAACAAAAGCGTGTGAAATTAAACAACTTTTGTTGGGAATATTTTTTTCTAATTTCAAATATGTTGGAGATACTTCTATTTAAATAGGTATCTAGATCACCCTGTATGTTATATTTGATAAAAAGGATTGCAGTAATTTGAAAAAAAATGTTTTGCCTTATTGGATGTTCATTTGATTGTTTCTTATATTATGTAATACAAATTAATTAAGAACTTTTGCATTTAAAGTATTTTAATATATCTACAGACATATCTATAATAGTTTGTCCTCGTTTTAGGGAATAGAGGCAATAAAATATTCAGCATAATCGAGTTCAGAAACTGAAATATAGTGGATATATCGAGTAAGAATAAATTTTGTTTCACGTCGTTTCTGAATAATTTGTAATATTTCTATTTGTAGACCAATATAGAAATAAATTACATTAAGTATAGTTTGCGGTCGAATAAATCTATTAAAAGGTCATGGGATTGTCATAGGTCATGTATTTCTATAAACCTGTCAATAAAAGGTAGTAAATTTGTTGAAAACATAATAATTTGGTTACATACCTTGCTCTGCAAATGAAATAATTTCACTCGTCCTTCCATAAAAATCATCAGCGTCCACCGTTTCCATATTTCTGTTTTTCTCGCTAGTCGTGGGGAATTCGCCCTCCTCGTACCCCCTCGAAAACTCGCCATCCTCCGCTCTATTTAAAGTCTCCATAACTACCTCCTTAGGAAGACTATGAGTTACGTTAGGTTTCGCTCTCAGACCTAGTTTTTGTAAAATTTGTTTCTTTATAGCTTCTAATCTCAATTTGTCGGACTCTATTCGCTCCCTATCTCTATGGTGTTTAAAGAGACAATTTGGACAGCCTAAAACCGGGGACTTGGAGCTATCCTCCAAAATAGAGGTTTTTTCTAATTGATTTTTTATGTGGTGATGTCTGAGTCTCTCCTCATTGGCCAAGCTACACGATATAGTGCTAATAGCTGTGCTGCAGAGAAGATAAAGGCAGGAAACCATAATTGTCCAGGTCAGAGATCTCCTGTTATAGTAGTTTCGATAAACAGCCATTTGAAGGAGAGAACAGTGGCTAATTGCACGAAATTTGAAAGTAATTTAATTTTCTAATTTATTATCTATTCGATTGCCTATCTACGCATTTCACCGGCATATTTCTCCTGCTTTATCGCGTATGGCCGGTGACACTCTTCCGACTCCTCACCAATATACAAAAGTTATATCCTATTCGCTCGACAGTTTCCAAGAACATTTTTGCGTTCGCCCCTACTTCGACAGTTTCACTAAAACATTTTCAAAAATCACCAAAATCACACAAAAATCCACTATGTGCAAAAAACCATATGCGAATTCAACTGTTTTCCTAACGTCAAAAATATCCTCCAATTATTTAAACAATTGAAGGGACGACCGAAAAATGAAGATCGCGATGTTCGAATGTCTTCGCGGGGAGGCCGTGAACGCGTCGCGCGTTTGCTGCATACGGCGATTGAATAACAACTGAATATCGCTCGAGCATGGCTCTCTTGCGTTTCCAACTTTTGAATCCGTGCATTTTTCTGGATTGCGGAAAATTTTATTGTTTCGAGTTTCTCTTCTAGGAGTTAGACATGCGATTCGATTTTTATAAGGACATGGCAAATGGCGGAGAGGATATAACTATCTTTAAATAAAACATTATTCTCATATTATCAGTGGTTATTGGAAAAGTGTGAATTAATCTATAGAATTGGATTAGAAATCTTATTAGAGTTTAATAAAAGCAGATTAAGAAAATTAAAAATTGGTTTGCAGGAAATTAATTTCAATAGTTGACTGTTACAAACCCCTTTATACAGCTGTATTAACATAACAACCGGATCATAAAATATTTCCCTCCCTTTTTCGAGAAAAACATATTTTTTTTCGTTTGAAAAATGCCTTTTCTACAGGGTGTTGCCAAACCGTTAAATAAGGTGTTGGGAAGGAAAACTTGAAATAAAAAATTGTTGCATATTTTTTAAATAAATTCTCTTTAAGCACGCAATGAAATGTAGAACTATTGATTTTGATATCGAAGAAATGGGCAAAATTTTATGGAACTTTAGAGTCTAGTTGTGATGTGTTGTTTCCAACATATGCTTTCCTGTACCAAATTACCCTCATTTGTGTGAACTGATATTGCTCCTAAAATAAAAGAGTAGGGTAGTTTGACAAAAAAAAGAGTGTTAGCGAACGGTTTTCCTAAAAATACCAGTGTACAGGGTGGCTCGATTTCGAATCTATCTATGGGGAAGTCGAAAAACGTAAGAGATACAGTGTCGGTCAAATTCAGGCAAAATTGCGAATTTAGGTGCCTAACAATATGCCGCGCCGTTTAGAAAGATTTAAGGTTCCCAGTATTTCCGGAGATATCCGGATAAAAACCGAAATATTGAAAATTGTTTAATTTTTTTCCTGAGCTTATTTAAGAACGAATTTCAAATCGGATTGCATGTTTGCTTTATCACTTTTTGCGCTCTATCCAATGGCGGTATCCAGTTTGAAACCCGACGTTTCGTCAACAAAGGATCATCATCAACTTCCATTTTTTAAATACAGAATTTACATTTTTAACGTTTTTCAGATAATATTGGCGTTATTAATTTGATTATGTGTTTTTATTTTTTTTTATGTTATTTTTTTTAATTTTAATTTTAATTTTTCATCCAGTTACTCATTTTGCTTTGGCGTACTTTTAAATAAATAGTTTAAATTACTTTTGAAATTTTTTCATTCTATAAATATATTTTATTTTGTTTTTGTGTTAAGTGGAAATGAAATTCAATTTCAAAACATGCTTTATTGTTTAAAATACATAGTATTTGTTAATAAAGCTTACTTATCTATAATTGCCTTACTAAAATTATTGCTAAGTTATATTATTAGATACTATTTTTAAGGACACAAATACAAAAAAAAAATTACAGAAAAGGTTTTTGAAACAGTGCATATAAATCGCCAAACTAAGACAATAAAAATTAAAAAAAAAAAACAAGCAAATGTATATAAACAAAAGACAGCCGGTAAAACAATCACAAATATGTCAATAAAATGTCAGTTATATAAGAGTATCACATTAAATATCAGAATAAAATATATAAATCCAAAATTAAAATGTTACGACTAATATAAGCACTTCTAGGCAAAGTTATCCCTAAAGAATTCGCTCACGTCATAAAAGGTTCGCACAATCAACAATGACTTCAACCTCCTTCTAAACACAGTTTTATTCCGAATTTGTCTGGGATCAAGTGGCAAATGATTAAAACATTTTTTTGCTGTTTTAAATGTTAGGATTCTTCGATTGGGTGGAATTTGGGATAGGCAGGAAAATACTATGGGTAAGACGCATATTATAAATAAAGTTGGAGTTGGTAAATATATTTTCTTTGAATTTCTTGTGCATCAAACAAGCCGAATCCAAACTGAAAATACAAGTCAAAGTTAAAATTCGATGCTTTAAAAACAGCGGCCTACAGGATTCCCTCACATTTGCCTTACACATATATTTTACGGCTCTTTTCTGTAGAACGAATATGAAGTTAAAGAGCTGTTTAGAGCAAACTACCCAGAAGCATATACATATACCGTACCTCAAATGAGACTCAATCGTTGCAAAATAAGCATTCCTTGGTATGCAACCGTCCAGCTGATTACTAATAACTCTCATTGCATAGCAGTTTGAAGACAGCCTTCCACTGATATTTTTTATCAACAAACTTTAATTTATTATCAATGAGGATACCCATAAATTTATTTTCATTTAAATATTTAGTAATGAGTTTTCAAGCAACACACCACTCATAACACACCTAAAAGACATAATACACGCTTTCTCCACATTCAATGAAAGGAGGTTCGCATGACGCTACCGTTGCACTGTCAGCATATCCCTGTTCACCAAATCATTCAGTTCAGATTGATCGATACCATGCCATAAAATTGTAGCATCAACCGCAAAAACTGTAAATTTTCCTGATACATTAGTACTAGTCAAATCATTAATATAAAGTGAAAACAGTATGGACCCCAATACCGAGCCCTGAGTAACGCCACATTCCACTCTAAGTTGCTCTGAGCTGTCAAATATGATCTGAACCAGTTCAATGCCACACCTCTAAAACCATGGACTTCCAACTTATCCAATAGAATTTTAAGACTATCGCAACCAAAGCCTTCGATAAGTCGCAAAAAATGCCGCAGCAGAGTCTCCATCATTTAATTTCGTGTAAAGTAATTCCAAGAAAGAAAATATTGCATTATTTGTGCTTTTTTCCTTCTGAAATCCAAATTGCGGAGTGCTTAATATCTTATGCTTTAGGAAGAAGTCTACCATCCGTTATTTAACTCATTTTTGGATTATCTTAGCCAATGTAGGCAGCAACGCAACTGAACGATAATTTGCCGGACATTCATGGTCACCACCCTTGTAAAGTGGAATCACGACTGATGATTTCAAGCTTGTTGGAAACACGCCATTAACGAAAGAAACATTTATGGCCTCAGACAAAACGTACAAAGCATCGGCCGACAGCCCCCTAAGTATTCTTACCGAGACATCATCATCCCAACCCGTCGAACCCGCATCTTTCATATCATAAATGATATCTTTAATTTCAGCTACATTAGGCGGAGCCAGCAAGAAGGATTTAACAACCTCAACATGCCTCAAAGAGGCTCTAAAATCAAGATTATCTACAATTTGAGTAGCCATATTTATGGTTAAGGAGCAGTAAAGATTATTGAATTCCTCCAGTGACAAGCCAATATCCATAGTTCTAAATTTATTTTCATTTTTCCCTCTGAGGATATTACCAGGGCGCCATGCCTCCTTTTATTTATTGTCAGTCTCTAAGAGCCTATTCCGTTAATATAACTGCTTAGCTACTCTAATTGTTCGCCTATATATAGATCTGTAAACAAAACAAAATGAAGACTGCCATTAAAATACTTCCTAAGATAATGTAAAGAGCGCATATTGATACAAGAAACTTTCAAACCTCTAGTAATACAAGGTTTTTTAAATTTATTTTTTAAGTTTCTCAGAGAAAATGCTGCGTTAAAATTGATATTAGCATGGTAGATTGTGGTATTGAATATATCCAAACCAATCTGATTAGCAGCTGACATTGCACGATTTATAGTATTATGTTGACCATAAAGTGTACGATGAAACTCTAAGTTAAAACTATTAGTTTGACTTAGTTCTCTAACCGGTATGTTTATCCGAATTGCAGCTAATAGTTCTGGAGAATGAATAATATTATTAATTATTAGTTTACGATCGACCATCGTCAAGGAAGGTGATAAAATTCGTTGGCGCGTAAAAAGCAGTATTTTTTGTATTTATTTATTTAATAAATTCCTCACAGCTATATCCTTAAGACGGGAAAAAAATGAGTGAATCGGAGGAGACTGACGACGATTTAAATCGGATGATTGCTGATTACAAAAAGCGGAAAAGAGACAACAAACAATACTCACGGGAACAAATTCGAAACATAATAGGAATAGGCGATGTTTCACCATCACAAGTCCAAAAAAAGACAAAACATATCAAGTTCAACAACCTACTGTAAACCGAAAATATAAACAAACAAAAAATGTCAACAAACAAAACATGGGTCTACCCAAACAGATAAGAGAAGCAAACAATGAAATGTATAAATACCTTTTCTACATAAATACAAAGGACCATATCAATAGGATTGCAATGTCAGAAATTTGGGAGACTGAGCAACCACATAATAAGGATGCAATTTTAACAACAAAAATGGGCTTTTTGCTAAAAACAAACGTCAACAAAGAGAAAGTTAAGGAATCGTTAGACAATTTAATGAATCCTAACTTGATCACTCAATTCAAAGAAACGACCACAAACATTAGGAAATCAAACATCACTACTAGCCAAATGGACTCATTTTCGGCGGTACTACATAACATCGAAGAATACGGACCTACAAATATCAAACTACCTCAACGAAATAAACGTCACACATCGATTTTGCAAAAGAATAATCTCCCGAGCCACTGGCAAGCAAACTTCAATGGTCAGATTAATCACTGGGGATATTGAAGCCTATGAAAAAGTGATCAATCATGGAATATTCTGTAAAAATCGCCACTACCGTGCATTCCCCAGCTTACCCCCCAAACCTGCACCAATTCCATGCTCAAAATGCCTACAATTTACCCACAAAACCGAAAATTGCATCACCCCACTGACATGCAACAAATGTGGAGACAACCATAGCACAGCCAAATGCAAGACAAATCTTCCCTCAAAGTGCAACGCCTGTGGAGCTGAAGACCACCAAGCATGGGCATTCAAATGTCCTAAGCGTCCAACAAGCCCAATCGAAGGTATACCCAACATTAAAATAAAATCTTTAAATAAAAAATCCCACGAAATACCCGCAAACAGTCAAGAGTTCACAAACCAGTTACCATTCATGACAGCATCATTAACACATATATAAAGCAAATCAATAAGCCCAAAAACACCAACAGAGAAGAGCTAGTCCTTAAGCTACGTAAAAGGTTTGTAGAAGAGTTCAATATAGACACCTGCATCGTTTTTCCAGGAGGAAACCGAGCCTTTATTTTTATGTTTGATCTGGATGACCCAAACTCCACATCCCCTACCGAAACCAAGCAGGGTGAAGTCGTGCCAGCCAATATTGACCATGCTTAAAATCTTATATGCAAATATTAACAGCTATTTACTCAAAAAACATCTTATCAGCCACTACATAGAGCAAAATGATATTCACTGTGCGCTTTTCGTTGAAACAAAAACCAATGGACATTCTAATACAACATTCAAAGATTGGAAAACAATTCAACGCAATGGAACTACCTTAATTAATACAAGAGGAGGCAGCCTAATACAAGTTAGCCCTGGGCTTAAAATGAGAAAAGAAAATCCCCCCGTAGTCAATAACCAATTAAATGAAGCAACCCATATTTCTATACCCTTTCTCGAAGACTATGTACACATTTTATTAGTGTATATCCATCCATCAGCGTCACACATAGAAGACCCTATTTTCACATAAGCTGCCATGTACAAGTACTGTGTATTATTATATGAGATTTTAACCCAGGTAAAAATAGACGTAAAAACCTCCAAATCAAAGACTTTATTAAAAACTCCTCATTTAATAAAGCTTCCACACCACTTACATTTACTATGCCCAATAACCCAGATAGCACTCCAGATCTAATTCTGTTCACAGAAAATCTTAAACAAAACATATCAAGCATCCAAACAACATTAGATCTAGGCTCCGACCACCTGACAATACAAGTTGACATAGACTTACATAGAAGCATACAAGATACAGATATTGACACAAAGATTAACTTCGAAAAATGTGATACAGAAAAAGTTGCAGAACATATGAATGTATTTATAAATGCAAATCAGCACATTAACAAAGACACAATTCAGGTTTTTAATTACTCCCTATTTGAAGCTAAAATCAAGTATTCTCCCAAAATCAAAACCAGGTACTTTTTACACCAACTTTCACCATTTATTATTAAGCTTATCAAAACAAAACGTAAAATGCTTAGAGAATATCAAAACAATAAAAATACAAAATACAAAAGAAACATTAATACCTACAACAAAAACATTCAATCACGTATTGCTCAATACAGGGAACACAATTGGATCCAGACATGCAACGACATTAACCAACAACAGGGCAAAACATATTGGCAACAAATCTGTAAATTAACAAAATACAAACCTAAACACCACATTGCCGACTTGAGCGAAGGAGACCAAATATTTCAGGAGGATGCAGAAAAAGCCAAAGTATTCGCTAGACATTTCAAAAAGGCCTTCCTAGAGGATAAAGACCCGACCTTCGACAGACAAAACTTTGAGATAATCAACAACTGGTACAATGAGTATTTCAGAAATACCACAATCCTTGACAATTTTAAAACAATATCGGAAGAAGATTATTTTCTCATTTTAAACAGCGACGAAAGTACAGCACCAGGGTCTGATTTTGTAACAAAAAACCTATCATCATCATCATTAAAATGTATGAGTTTTGTCTAAATAAACAGTTTTTCCCCTCTATCTGAAAACAAGGAATTATAACAACAATTGGCAAACCAAACTCAGACTTAAGCAGGCCATCTAGCTATAGACCAATAACCTTGTTAGCAGTTCTTTCAAAAAATGTTGAGAAAATTGTTAAAAAACTCCCACAAAAAAGTGTGGGAATGCACATCCCAAAACATCAATTTGGCTTCCAGACAAAGGCTTCAACCATACATCCTCTTTCCATTCTCGTATCAAATGTACAGACAGCCAAATTGAAGGGACAGCGGAGTGCAGCAGTAATGCTGGATATCAATAAGGCCTTTGATAGTGTGTGGCACAATGGAATTTTATACAAAATGCATCTAATGAAGTGCCACCAACATCTAATTGTAATTATAAAGGAGTTTCTTTCCCACCGGACCATTAGAATACGAGTCAACAATAAGCTCTCCAAGACATTGGAAGCCGAACAAGGAGTCCCTCAGCGTTCACCACTTTCACTGTATAATCTATTCTGTTACGACATTTATACCAATCATGACGCACAAGAACAAAACAATAACAGTTACATGTTACAGTTTGCCGATGATACTGCATTAATTTCTCATAGCTATAACATTACTTCCACACAAGAAGCACTGCAAAACTTGATACAAGCCATCCAGGAATGGTTTAAGCTTTGGCGATTAAAAGTAAACCCCAGAAAATCACAATTAATTATATTTAACCATAAGAACAACAACCTAACACCTACAATAACCCTGAGCAACGAAGTGATACATCCAAAATCAGCAGTTAAATACCTGGGAATAACTATTGACCACAGAATGAACTTTAACCAGCATACCACAGACGTAAAAAAAAGTGCATACAAAGATCCAAGCAATTCAGAAGTTTGACCTACAAAGACAGGGGAATTTCCATAAAAACTGCTTCACATATATACACAAGCATTTGCAGATCGCTCTTGGAATACATGCATCCGATGTATATTAATTGCAGAACGTCAGCACTTAAAAATCTTCAAGTAGAAGAAACCACAGCATTACACAACCTTACCAAGATACGACACCCCAACAACCATTTGCATAATCCTTCAAATGAAATGCTGTATCAGGAAACCAAAATCTTGCCTATAACTGAACGCCTAGAAATTTTGACAACCAATTTTGCCAAGAAACCTGAGACAGTCCCTTTGATGGAGCTATTGTGCAAAGAACGAGACCAAAATCTAAGACCAGCCAGAAAATGCCCCTCACAAACCCTATTTGAAATTCTGGATACATTAAGGGATTAACTTTGTACTTTTCATGTATATTTCGTTGTTTTTTGTTTATCATTCATTGCTACTTATTATGATTATTATCATTACCTATATACATATAATTTTTAATTTTATTTTATTGATCAGATTGTGAGTGTTAATTTCTCATACGTTAATAAAAATAATGCCGTTTGTTATAAATTTAAGGTCCCACAGGCTGAAGGACTTTGGTCGATGGCCTAAGGGTGCATGCGTGTATATTGTAAAATGTATGTGATATGTACCTAATAAATAACGTTTACTACTACTACTATTAATTATTTTGTAAACAAAAAGCTGCTCATACCTTTTGCGTCTAATACATAAAGTATCAAGGTTTAATACTTTTAATATATCATGAAAAAAAATGCAGCGGATTGGCAGAGAGTAAAGCACCCCGCCAATGAACTCGACCACAGCATTGTGCGAACCTTTCATAACCAGCTCTTGTAAGCAATCTACCCCTTCTCGTAATCTTTTTTCACTTGCAGTTCTTAATCCTAAATCTACACCCCATCATTGATCACCTTCTATTCCACATCATCCACCGGAAAATTATTGATTAGTGATTCTGGTAGGATGGCTAAGAAAAATATGCGAATTGAGTGCATCTAGTAAACAACTTAATAACTAGGGTATTGATATTAGAAAAATCTAAAAATTCTATATTCAAATCGCCACATAATACGATTTTTGAACCCAAAGGAAACTGCGACAAATAATTTCAAATTTCAACAAAAAGTTCCTTATATCACTCGTTGCGGCCCTATACAGACACAAAACATAAAGGTTCAGATTTCAACAATATACCATTAACATTAAGGTGAAAGAAGATCCGTCGTTCTTAATTCCAAAAAATGTTGACTCTCGAAATCTTGCCAGAAGAAGAGTCAGATTCTACAACCTGTGACACAGGCTCTTCCATACCCGCAATGCTATGCACAGACATACAATCAGAATCATCTGCTACAGTTACTATTTCACCGCAGTCTTCAAGTGCATTAATTCCACCTGCCTTCGGAGAACCGATTACCTGTTCTTGTTCAATATAATTAGAGTGGCCAACGTCTATCTGCACTAGGCTTGTTACTTGATTTCTTTTATGGAAATTTCACAAAGAGCAATCAATCCAGACAACCTAATTAGGCCCCTTTTACCTAGATATATACTATTTCTTACAAAGCCATTAACGTTGACTCTGTAATGTAACTTAAAAAGATCAATATTACTTGACAAATACTTCAGTTTCGTGATTACTATGAACAATTTATCATTAACTGTATTAAAATTTCTAGCAAGATTATTACCAACATAGTGATTGACTGGCACATGACAAAATTGGTATAAAAACATCTATTGGCTAACAACGAAATATCCCTTAATGATATGTTTTCATTGTTTATCCCAGCCAAGACCAGTACAAAATCTTTATTGGTTAATTTACCCAAATCACAATCAATACTTAAGACTACATTATTAAACCTTGAGAATGGCTTACACATTATTTGAAGATTTTAACCATTTAAGCCGCAGAGTCATTATAACGACCACCCTCGTGATCAAATATGGCGCCAACTATTTGAATCACGCCACGTGCTTCTTCTGTTAATAATAGCTATTGCATCATACCTAAATGCCCGCAAATGCACTCAGTTAACCACCTTCCGCTGTGCATGACGTATCCTCAAAAAGTGGTAACTTAACTAACCATCGATACATTACGATTATGACTATTTTCTTTGAAAGCAAAGTGTTATTTGTGAACAAATTTAGGTAAGTAAATGCTATTTTATTACCCTGCAAATAATATCAAATACTTACAATATGTTTCTTTATATCTCACTTACAAAATCAAGACAAAGTATTGAATTGTTGGGTGTTTGGGGCTTTATAAAGGGCAATTAATTTTTTTTTTAGAAAATATAGGTTATATATACAAAATTTTTCTGGTACTATTTTTCCTCAGTATAAGATAGTTATAATTTTTTTGCACCTCAGAACTATAATTACAAATTTTTTATTTCACCTAATATCAACGGCTCAGATAATATTTTCATAATACCCGAACTCCAACTGAAATCGTATCGAGTCTACCATTTCATGGATTTTCATGTATTATACTACAGATTCATTTTTCATTATTTTTGGTTTGATGTTTTTCGAAAAAAAAATGTTTTACCTATTTTCCTAAAAAAAGAATTATTATACAAGGGTCTGTCAGTTGGATTTAGTTGGTTTGATTAACTTTTGATTAAAAATATAGGAACTAAATGCTGGATTTTCTGGAACGGCAAATAACTTTAGGCTATTTTTCGGATTTGCTGTACTCTCAATATTAACAAATCAGCCCTTATGTACAGGGTGATCCCCTATAATGTCGCCCCCCTTTAACTTTTTTATTTTAAGTGTCTCAAAAAAATTAAAAGTATGGTTATGTAGGTACTGAAAAATACATTTTTTCTGCGTATAAAAAATGTTGGAAAAATGATCAATATACAGGGAAAAACAAAAAGTAATTTTTTTCAATGGAACACCCTATATATGAATTTATTTTTCAATTCCTCGTAAAATTCTAAGCATATTTTATGTATGATGTTATACCTCTAGAGTTAGTAGTTTCACAGCTATAAACAGTTGAAAATCGGTACTTTGGCTACTTTTCACCTTGGTAGCAAGGAGATCATTAGAGATGGAGTAAAATGAGTTTCACATTCCTATCTTAACTTTCCAAGAGCTACCTGATGGTGCTAACTTATGGTACCTACCGAGGTACCAGATTTGGCACCCATGGTACCGCCTGCCAGTTAGTACCCACAGATAGCTCTTGAAAAGTTAAGATAGGAATGTGAAATTTATTTCACTCCATCTCTAATGATCTTCTTGCTACCAAGGTGAAAAGTAGCCAAAGTAGCGATTTTCAACTGTTTATAGCTGTGAAACTACTAACTTTAGAGGTATAACATCAGACATAAAATATGCTTAGAATTTTACAAGGAATCGAAAAATAAATTCATATACAGGGTGTTCCATTGAAAGAAAATTTACTTTTTGGTTTTCCCTGTATACTGATAATTTTTTCAATATTTTTTACACGCAGAAAAAAGGTATTTGTCAGTACCTACATAACCATACTTTTATTTTTTTTGGGACACTTAAAATAAAAAAGTTATAGGGGGGCGACATTATAGGGGATCACCCTGTACAGGGTGTCCCAAATTCGAGCCTCATCATTGGGATCTCGGGAACTAGAAGAGATACGAGATCGGTTAAATGGAGGCAAAGTTGCGCAATTTGATGCTGATCAAAATGCCACCTTACAAGTTTAAAAATTCCGAACGCTTCCGAAGATTTTTGGAAAAAACCGAATATTCGCGATTTCATTTTTATTTTTTTATGACTTTATTTGAATAGATGTAACAAAATAAACTTCACATTCTCATTGTTACTTTTTCTTTTCTACAAGATGGTATTATCAGATTTTCAAACCGACGTTTCGTCTTTGAGCTGCCATCATCAACTTTGTTTTTTTAAATACGGCCCTGGATTTTTTATTACGGACTTTAAGAGCTTTTAAGGTCCCAGAATCAATGATGTATCGCACTTAATCGAAAAATTCATATTAATGGCATTTTTCATAAGGACTCATGTGTTAGAGAGAGACAGAAAACAGATTTTTGGTAAGATCTTACCAGGAAATCATTAAACTGATTTTTCCAAAAAAGTGCGATACAACAATGAAAATGTGAAAATTATTATATGTTCCAAATCTCCCACACAACTATTTACTTGGGTAAATTGCTAAAATTATAGCCTAGCCTAGCGCCTATGGTTTGAGGGTTGACACTTTAATAATTGAATTATGTATTAATAACTTCTTATGTTAGTTTTTAAGCTTTCTTTATGCAAAGCGTTAATGCGTAAAAATAAGTTTTTGCTTTTAATCCTTTTAAAAATATATTTTCTGTCTCTCTCTAACACATGAGTTCTTATGGAAAATGTCGCTAATATGAATTTTTCGAATAAGTGCGATACATCATTGGTTTTGGAATCTTAGAAGCTCTTAAAATCCGTAATAAAACATCCAGTGCCGTATTTAAAATAACAAAGTTGATGATGGCAGCTCAAAGACGAAACGTCGGTTGGAAAATCTGATAACACCATCTTGAAGAACAAAAAAAGTAGCAATAAAAATGTGAAATTTATTTTGTTATATCTATTCAAATAGAGTCATAAAAAAATTAAAACGAAATCGCGAATATTCGGTTTTTTCCAAAAATCTTCGGTAGCATTCGGAATTTTCAAACTTGTAAGGCGGCATTTTGATCAGCATCAAACTGCGCAACTTTGCCTCCATTTAACCAACCTCGTATCTCTTCTAGTTTCCGAGATCCCAATGATGAGGCTCGAATTTGGGACACCCTGTACAGGGTGGCTCGAATTCGTGTCTATGTATGCGGAACTCGAAAACCGTAAGAGATACAGAGTCGGTCAAATTATGGCAAAATTGCGCATTTAAGTGCCTAACAATATGCCGTTTAGAAAGTTGTAAAATTCCGAGTATTTACGGAGATATCCGGAAAAACCCGAAATTTAGAAAAATTGTTTTATTTTTTCCTGGCCTTATTTAAAAACGGATTTCAAATCTAGTTGCACTTTTCCATTGCCACTTTTTCCGCTCTATCCAATGATGATATCCAGTTTGAAATCCGACGTTTCGTCTTCAAGGGATCACCATCAACTTTCTTTTTTTAAATACGAACTTTAATTTTTTTTTTTCGTTTTTCAGATGGTATTGGCGTTATTAACATGAGTATGTGTTTTTATTTTTTTTTATTTTTTATTTTTGTTTTTTTTTTATTATTTTTATTTTATATATATTGCTTTGGCGTGATTTTAAATAATTTACTTTAATTAACTCTTGAAATTTTCATATTCTATACAAATATTTTATTCGTTTTTTGCATTAAGTGGAAAATTGGAGCCCGTATTAAAAATTAAAAGTAATAAAATTATTTTTTACGAGAATATGGCCATGAACTATTACTCAAACAAGTTGCTTAGTGCATTTTATTTATAAGCAAAATTCCAATAGGTTTTTTTTCATCAAAGTTCCAGTATGATTATAAATTTTTGATGTTCTCTATTAAATACATTTTTTAATTGGTTAAAAGTTGGGAATATTTTATCTTTGCAGTAAACAACTTGTTTGAGTAATAGTTCATGGTCATATTCTCATAAGAAATAATTTTACTATTTTTTTATTTTTAATACGCACCAATTTTCCACTTAATACAAAAAACAAAATAAAATATTTTTATAGAATATAAAAGTTTTAAAAGTACCTACCTTAAATTATTTAAAATTACGCCAAAGCAAAACATAAAAAAATAATAATAAAAATTAAAAAAAAAATTAAAAAAAAATAAATAAAATAAAAACACATAGTCATATTAATAACGCCAATAACGTCTGAAAAACGATAAAAAAAATTAAAGTTGGTATTTAAAAAAATAAAGTTGACGATGATCCCTTGAAGACAAAACGTCGGATTGCAAACTGGATACCATCATTAGATACAGCGGAAAAAGTGGCAATGCAAAAGTGCAATTCAATGTGAAATCCGTTTTTAAATAAGCCCAGGAAAAAAATAAAACGAATTTTCAAAATATCGGTTTTTTCCGGATATCTCCGGAAATACTCGCAATTTTAAAACTTTCTAAACGGCATATTGCTAGTCACCTAAATGCGCAATTTTGCCTTAATTTGACCGACACTGTATCTCTTACGGTTTTCGAGTTCCCCATACATAGACACGAATTCGAGTCACCCTGTACAGGGTGTCCCGATATAAATTGACCTCCCTTTTAACTTTTTTATATGGAGCTGTAAAAAAAAATGTTAAAAACAATTGAAAATAGACCCATAACACCTCTAATCGAAAATTGTTAGTAGTATCCAAAAATGTAATAATATATAGGGCATTCCATAAGAAAAAGTATATTCTTGTTTGTTACGCTTTTCTGAATCGCCCTGTATACATGAAAATTATTTGAATAAAAATTTTCATTTGTACCCCACAACATTCGCAATTTAACATTTTTTTCTACAGCTCTATATAAAAAAGTTAAAAGGGGGGTCAATTTATAACGGGACACCCTGTACACCTGGAATTAAGGTTGGTCACATCGTTTTCTACGTTGTTTGAGAGAGTGGCTAATAATTCCCTATTGGATTTGGAAAAACTATCTTCTGATGATGCGTTCTCCTTGCTGGCAGATGATAAAGCTGTAGACTCAGAATACGAGGGAGGTAGTGACGCAGAAGATGGCGCAGCATTTAGTTCCTTCTGTAACACTGACAGGTCTTCTAGTAGATCATCTTCATCTATATTGCCACTTACTCCGGTAATCGTTCCTACACCATCAACATTTGAAGATTCTGATCCAGACAAAGATGGTTCAGTTAGCAGGCGCTCTTTATTACCCCTCACTCCGATGATTTCTCCTATCCGATCAACATCCAAAGGTTTTCTTTAGTTAGCAGACCCTGAGATTCCCGACTAAATCAACAGACTTCTAGAAATCTACGCAGGAGGATACCAGTTACTGCAGATATGGAAGACGATTTTCAAGATTTTGATTGTGACGATTCCATTGCTGATCCTAGTTTTGAATTAGGACCAGGCTTACCCACAAAATCCATCCTTGATCAGCAGATAACTTCTTCAGACGATGACGATGAAGACATAGAACTACCAACGAGTTCGAATTCAGACGAGACTTTCAAGAAGGGTGATTGCACACCATCTGCATTTAACGCCTAAACATTTTTTCAACCTTTGGGACCCGAGATGAATCTTGAAAGTGCATCGAGTATTTTTCACGTGTTCATGACGGATGATATTATGAGCCATATTGTTACTGAAAGTAATAAATACGCCCCTCAGATGGGAGGTCTACTAAATATGGATGTTTCTGAACTCAACGCATTGTTTGGAATTTTAGTAATAATGGGGTTCCATTCCCTACCTTCTATGAAAAAGCACTGGTCGACAAACAGCAATTTTAGAGTGGAAAGAATTGCGAATCTTATGACACTGAAACGATTTCTGAAACTACTTCGATTCTTGCATATAAATGACAATGCTACTATGCCCCACAGAAATACCCCAAATTTTGATAAATTGTGCAAAGTTAGGCCTCTTAATAACCATTTGAATACAAAATTCTATGAGTGCTTCAATCCATTCAGGAACATGGCTGTCGATAAAAATATGGTCGGTTTTAAAGGTAGAAGCAAAGTATATGTAAACTAGTAAGTTCACTCAGCGGTAAATCCTTTGATGTAATTCAGCCACATTCTTTTATATCAACTGACAACTGGAGATGACCGATGCGCTGCGTAAGTGTCCGATTGATTCGCGTGGCTTTTTCTAGTCAGAGATGTATTCAGGAGATTGTATGGACTCGTACCGAAAGACCTACTGAATGCCGGCCGGTTGAAAAATCAAGTGAAACTGAGCAAAGTTGTAAAAATATTTTCATAGAAGGAAATTGAAAAAAAAATTGCTATACGTTTGTCATTTTTAGGTGATACTACTACTGCTATCTCAGAATCTAACAAGAATTTAACAACACTGCAAATCGATCTTGAAAAGGCATCAATAATGGCAACTTTCTAATTTAATCAACTTTGTAGCTTTGACCGTTTCAAAGATATCAATAATAGTAGAATTACCTAAAATTTATTTAAAAATATATAATAATATAATACTTCGGAAACTCATTTTTACTACACTTCTTTGGTTTCATGAAAGTGATTTTTCAAGGCCACGTTATGACATGGTTTATGTTTTCGTCTCGCGTTACGGCATTTTTGTATCGTTGATTGGACGACTAACCAAAACTAACCAAATCTATCAAAATTGATTGTACCATATCGGCACCGGCACCGGTTCAAATGACTACAATAAGCTGAGACTAAGTGAAACTAACCAAAACTTGATTCCACGATTAACCAAAACTAACAAAATCTATTAAAATTGATTATAACGTATCGTAACGGGTTCAAATTACTAAAATAAGTTGATACTAACTGAAACTAACCGAAAGTAGATTGGATGACTAACCCAAACTAACCAAATCTATTAAAATTGATTATAACGTATCGGAACAGATTCAAATAATTAAAATAAGTTGAGACTAAATGAAACTAACTGAAAGTTGTTGACGAATAACCCAAACTAACCAAATCTGTTAAAATTGATTTTAATGTATTCTGAAAAGCTTGAAATGACTAAAATAAATTGACAAGAAGTGTAGCTAACCGAGAGTTGATTGAACTACTAACCCTAACTAACCAAACCTATCAAAATTGATTATAACGTATCGGATGACTAAAAGAATTTAAGACTAAGTGAAACTAACCGAAAGTTTATTGGAAAACTAACTTAAACTAAAAAAATCTATTAAAATTATTTATAACGTATCGGAACCGCATTAAATGACTAAAATAAGTTGGGAATAAGTGAAACTAAACGAAAGTTGAATCGACAACTAACCCAAACTAACCTAATCTATTAAAATTTATTATAACGCATCGGAATCGGTTCAACTGATTGAAATAGTTAAGATTAAGTGAAACAAACCGAAAGCTGAATCGAGGACTAACCTAAACTAACCAAATCTATTAAAATTGATTATAATGTATCGGAACTGCATTAAATGACTAAAATAACTTAAGAATAAGTGAAACTAACCGAAAGTTGGATCGACGACTAACCCAAACTAACCAAATCTATTAATATTGATTATAACATATTGGAACCGCTCTGAATGATTGAAATAAGTTGAGAAAAAGTGAAACTATCCAAAAGTTGAATCGACGACTAGATCAAAGTAACCAAATCTACTAAAATTGATTATAAAGTATCTGAACCGGTTCTAATGACTAAAATAGGTTGGAACTAAGTGAAACTAACCAAAAGTTGATTGAACGACTAACTGGATTAGGTTTGTTAGTTTGGGTTAATCGTCGATTCAACTTTCGGTTAGTTTCACTTAGTCTCAACATATTTCAATCATTTGAACCGGTTCTAAGACGTTATAATCAATTTTAATAGATGCTATTAGTTGGGTTAGTCACCGAATCAACTTTCGGTTAGTTTCTCTTAGCCATAACTTATTTTAGATATTTGAACCGGTTCCGAAACGTTATAAACAATTTTAATAGATTTGGTTACTTTGGATTAGTCATCCAATCAACTTGCGTTAAACTTTACGTAGGTTCAACTTATTTTAGTCATTTGAATCGGTTCGGATACGTTATAATCAATTTTAATAGGTTTCGTTAGCTTGGGTTAGTTGTTGATTCATCTTTCGGTTAGGTTCACTTATTCTCACCTTATTTTAGTAATTTAAAGCGGTTCCGATACGTTATAATAAATCCTAAGAGATTTGGTTAGTTTGGGCTAGTCGTCCAATCAACTTTCGATTAGCTTCACATAGTTTCAATTTATTTTAGTCATTTGAACTGGTTCCGATACGTTATAATCAACTTCAATATATTTGGTTAGTTTGGGGACGACTACAATCAACTTTCGACTAGCATCACTTAGTTTCAATTTATTTTAGTCATTTGAACCAGTTCCGATACGTTATAATCTATTTTAATAGGTTTGGTTCGTTTGGGTTAGTCGTTGATTCATATTTTAGTTATAATAAATTTGGTTAGTTTGGGGGCAGCTACAAGCATCTTTCGACTAGCTTCACTTAATTTCAACTTATTTTAGTCATTTGAACCTGTTCCGATACATTATAATCAATTTTAATACATTTGATTACATTGGATTAGTCGTCGATTCAACTCTCGGTTAGTTTCACTTAGTCTTAACTTATTTTATTCATTTGAACCAGTTCCGGTACGTTATAATCAATTTTAATAAATTTGGCTAGTTTTAGTTAGTCGTCTATTCAACTTTCGGTTTGTTTCACTGAGTCTCACCTTATTTTAATCATTTGAACCGGTTCCGAGACGTTATAATCAATTTTAATAGATTTGGCGAGTTTGGGTTAGTCGTCCAATCAACGCTCGGTTAGTTTCACTTAGTTTCAACTTATTTTAGTCATCTGAATCGATTTCGATACATTATAATCAATTTTAATAGATTTTGATCGTCTGGGTTAGTCGTCGATTCAACTGTCGGTTGGTGTCAATTATTCTCAACTTATGCTAGTCATATAAAGCGGTTCCGAGTCGCTATAATGATTTTATTACATTTTGTTAATTTGGGTTAGTCGTCGATTGAACTTTCGGTTAGTTTCACATAGTCTCAACTTATTTTAATCATTTGAACCGATTCCGTTACGTTATATTCAATTTTAATAGATTTGGTTAGTTTGAGTTAGTAGTCCAATCAACTTTCGGTTAGCTTCACTTATTCTCAACTTACTTTAGCCATTTGAAGCAGTTCCGATACGTTATAATCAATTTTAATAGATTTGGTTAATTTGGATTAGTGTTCAATTAACTTTCGGTTAGTTTCACTTATTCTCAACTTACTTTAGCCATTTGAAACGGTTACAATACCGACGTCATTATCAATTCTAATAGATGTGGTTAGCTTCGGTTAGTCGTCGATTCAACTTTCGCTTACTTTCACTTACTCTCAACTTATTTTAGTCATTTAAAGCGGTTCCGATACGTTATAATCAATTTCAATAGATTTGGTTAGTTTGGGTTAATCGTCGATTCAACTTTTGATTAGTTTCACTTTGTCTCAACTTATTTTAATCATTTAAATCGGTTCTGATACGTTATAACCAATTTTAATGATTTGGCTAATTTGTGTTAGTCATCCAAACAACTTTGGATTAGTTTCTTTTAGTCTCAACTTATTTTAATTATTTGAACCGGTTCCGATACCTTATAATCAATTTTAATAAATTTAGTTAGTTTGGGTTAGTCGTCGGATCAACTTTGGGTTAGGTTGGGTTAGTCGTCCAAACAACTTTCGGCTAGTTTCACTTAGTCTCAACTTATTTTAGTTATTTGAACCGGTTCCGATAAGTTATAATCAATTTTAATAGATTTGGTTAGTTTGAGTTTGTCGTCGAATCAACTTTGGGTTAGTTTCACTTAGTCTCAACTTATTTTAGTTATTTGAACCGGTTCCGATACGTTATAATCAATTTTGATAGATTTGGTTAGTTTGGGTTAGTCGTCGATTTAACTTTCAGTTAGCTTCACTTATGCTCAACTTATTTTGGTCATTTGAAGCGGTTCTGATACGTTATAATCCATTTTTGTAGATTTGGTTAGTTTGGGTTAGTCGTGGATTAAACTTTGGGTCAGTTTCACAGGGCCAAAATATATTTAATATTTACAAAGCATTCCATTATCGTTATATAATATGTACTTATAAAAAAAAATCTGACACCTAGACGATTTTTCCGGTCTTGTCGCCTCCTTCACCTAATTTTATTAACATATCTATTCACTAATCCGACTATAGATTTTTCCTATTTGCCTTTGTATTTTTCTTTGCTTCGTATATATTTCCACCGAAGTCCGAATAAAATATTAAAATAGAAATAAAATTAAGGATTTTCACAAATCCGACTCTGTTCTGAACACTCTGCCTACATACGAACGACTGATTAAACTAAAACGCTCCACATGCTGCCAACAATCTGCGGATTTTCGGCGGCTGGCAGAAAATATTTGGGGGAGTGGAGCTACTAGTTTACATATACGTTGGTAGAAGCTCATTAAAACAATATATGCCGATGAAGCCCATCAAACACGGCTTCAAAGTTTGGGTTATTGCGAATTAGCGTTCAGGTTTTATGCTGCATTTTAGTGTCTATGAAGGAAAATCAAAAGAGCCAGTAGAAGGAGAACGGGTAGTGCTACAGCTGGTCAGAAATTACCTAGAAAAGGGGTATTGTATATTTTTTTTTGACGATTACTTTAGTACCTTTAATCTTGTGAAAACGTTACTAGAGAGCAAGACTTTTGCATGTGGCACATTCCGATCAAATCGGGAGAATTACCCGACAGATCTAATGAAAGCAGACAAAACCATGAAACCTGGGGATTCAGATTTTGCATCCTCTGGAAATGTTAGTTATATCAAATGGAAAGATCGCGGGAAAAAAGTGTGATTGTTATCAGTTCATTTCATGATCCCGAACTAATAAAAAAGGGGAAAAAGGAAGCCTTAACTTGTCCAATACCAATAGCAGACTACAACAACTCCATGGGTGCTGTTGACCGATTCGACCAATATCATGGAAAAGTCGTAGGTGGTGGCTGAAACTCTTCTATTATATGCTAGAAAGTGTAATAACTAACTCCTACATATGTTACAAAACCAGATGTGTTGAGAAAAATGAGAAGCCTACTAGCCATTTAGATTTTAGGAGCTTATTAACGGACTAACTGATATCTACATACAATTCTAGGAAGAGATCTACTTTTAAATTACCTGCGAAGGAGCCAAGGCTTTTGAAAAGCAATTCTGGGAGGTGTGTTAGAGTAGAAAATTCTATTAGAATCATAGATGTAGGTAAACACTTACCAATTAAAGGAACTATAAGACGATGTGCATATTGTAGCACCAAAAATAAAGTAGTGCGCTCAACTACAATTTGTAAAGAATGCAATGTTGCTCTTTGCATTCAACGTTTTACTCCATTCCATGATAATAATCCTTAATTTATTTAAGACAGGTATCTCTAAAATATGTTTGTAAGTCAAATTCGCTGGAATAAATAACGAGTTTCTGCGAAATATATATTTTTTGATAAAAGTGGTCAATAAAATGGTTTGAGAAATTTGACTATATGTGTTTTCTTGAAGTACCCAAGATCATTATATTAACCACCCTATCCTGACATAAAGGGCGGAGATAGATTTTTTATATTTTTTTTAAGCATCCTGGGAACCATATAAATTATCCCCAATCAACAAAAAATTTGTTTCAAAGAAAATTCTTTCTGACACTTAAAGGGTTAAAGCATTGTGCAGCGAATCATATAGATACCTTCCATAGTCATCAGTCAGCACAGCAATTCTGGACCGACGGTTATCATCATATCATCAACAGTGCTTGACCTGACAGTCTCCGCATTAGGAAGATTCACCATTGTCGAGGTTGACAATGGCTCTGGCTTTTTTTTGTCACAAGGCAATGACAGACATGAAACTCGACTGGTTTCCTTTCTTTCGTTATTCTGATCTACTATGACTGTCTGGAATATGCTTTTCAATATTATGGCCCGTCACCCTAGAGGGTAATTTTTCTTTTAAGTTGAATAATTCAAGCTTGGTCTTCTTTAAGTCTTTTGCATACATTTTGTTTTCTTGGGACAATGCATCTCTACTTGTGACCATGTTATTCATTATGGTTTCAAATTCCTTGATCTCCTGCTCCGGCTTTTTGTTTTTCAATTCTATATCACTTATTTGTCTAAGAAGGTAACTATTTGTATCACTTAAGTCTAAAAACTTTTTATTCGAAGCAGTAATCTCCTCTTTCTGCGAATTAACTTCAGATATAAGTTCTTGTTCAGTGCTAAACACATCGTGTGTACCTCGCTTTAATCTTGTGATATGATCATCTTTTGCTTTGTTGTCCCAAGAGAGCCTTGTAATTTGACTTTGTAGTTCGCGTCCAACTTCTTCGCATCTGTTTTGGAGTTTTTCGATTTTTATGTCCTTCTTTGAAGATTAAGCCTTCATTTTGTCAATGTTCTCGATTAGACTTTTGAATTTTGAAACGTCTTTTACATGTGTTCCACACTGTCTGCATTAGAAGAGTAAATGACGTTGATCTAGTGAGATTGCATCAGCCTCTGTCGTTGTTAATTCAGCACATTTCTTACAAAAGAACTTTTTGCAGCAGTCGCAAGGAGCTCCAAAGAGTTCATCTTCTTTTGGTCTCGCCTTAAAGACGCACAGTATTTGGTACGATGCACACTTTAAAAGAGACATTCTTAGTCAGCTGGGAATGTTCCAATTCTTGCTGGCAAAATTTTAAGGCAGGTCCGGAGACAATTGTACAAATTGCAGTGCAACAGTGTAGGAATTGGCAACTTTTATGCAGAGGTATACAGTAGAATGAAATTAACTTGATAAATAACAACTGGTGATCCCACAAAAAATAAACAAACGTAAAGAAAGCATCCGCATCCAATGGTTGCATAAGGTGCTTAATTCTATGGATAGAATATGAGATAAGATGTCTCTTACTAATATCTGTAACAAAAATTAAACTTGAAAAATACAAGGCCAATAGGTCTACCTACCAAGCTACTTATTTCGTTTTTATCCCTAAAAAGAGAACAATAATCGTAAAAACTAATTTTCGAAACATACAGGATCAAATCGTTCGTTTTCAGAGCGATTTTATCTCGCTTCAGCTGGCCAATTTTGAGTCCAACCGTCCAACATGTGTGGTGCGCTCTATACACAACATATTCAGAGTGCAAAAAGGACAAGTATTGCATGCAATATTTTTTATACGATCGTTTTATATAAAGACCAGAATATAGGGAGGTTCCTATATAAAAAAAAATTAGTTACATCTACTTGCAGATATATTTAATGTCATCGGTATTTTTACCCTGGAATTGATTGCCTTTTGCTCCACAAATGATTGAAATTTTGTTTGGATTGTTATA
>MU190335.1:0-10357 GCA_016904865.1 Pissodes strobi
ACAACTTTCCCTTAATTTTTTTTTCATGTCAGGACAAGGATTTGAACTATCAGAATTTGACGTCAAAAATATCACTTTTGTATATTGTTGTATATTATTTTTTCCTCAAAAAATATATTGCTTCCTGGGTGTAATATTTCCCATAAAGTAGGACCTAATTTGAGAAATGGCTTTTACGGGGGGGAGTTAAAAAGGTTGTATAAAACGCCAGCAGAAATTCCTGACACTAAAATATGAGGATCTAGCCCAATTTACTTTAGTCCAACAGTTGATAGTTTCCAAAATAAGGTATATTTTTTATTGGACCCAAGATAAGGGACATGACGCTTTAGACGATTTCTCGTCCTAAAAATTCTCTAAGTACCAAATTTCCTTCAAATTATGCTACTATTAAGATAATTGCTTTAAAAAAGTGTTTATATTCAAACTATCAACTTTTGACTAAGGTAAATCGGGGTAGATCCTCATATTTTATCCTCAGACCTTTATGCTAGCATTTTGTACAGAATTTTCATTTATATTTTGACACCCACCTACAGAGTTTATTAAAAGAGAATAGGCAAAAACTTTTTATATAAAAGTGCTATGGTTTGTCTCTATTATCTTTTGAACATATCAGTAAAAACAAACGAGCATCGCAAAGTTAAGAAAAATTAACAATTTCACTCTTTTTTTACTACATTTATGAACTCTAGAGAAATCTAAACACATTTCCATTTTACGAAATATTGACAGTTGAAAGTCGGTCACTTTGACACTTTGACAGGCTCTAAAATCTAAACTGAGATCAAAGAAAACGGTTTGCACATTCCTATCTTAGGTTTTCATAAGCTATCTAATGACAGCAATTTTGACTTTAAATTCTGGTTAATTTTATCCCTGGGTTAAATTCAAAGTTACTGACATTTAATAGCTTATTAAAAATTGAAATAGGAAAGTGCAAACTGTTTTCTTTGTTTTCGTGCAGTTTAGATTTTAGAGCCTATCAAAGTGTGAAAATGCCCGACTGTCAACTGTCAATATTTCGTAAACAGTTGCAGATAGGTATAGGTATACACCAAATGTGTTTAGCTTTCTCTAGAAAGGGGTGTTCCATTTAAAAAAAGTAAAGATGTTAATTTTTCTTAACTTTGCGATGCTCATTTGTTTTTATTGATATTCTCAGAAGATAATAGAGAAAAAACCATACAACTTTTATATAAGAAGTTATTGCCTATCTCTTTTAATAATCCCTGCAGGTGGGTGTCAAAAAATAAATGAGAACCCTGTACATACCTTTTAAAGACAGATTTTTTTTAACAACAATCGATTATAAAATTAAAATAATATTTTTATCCTATCCTCTTCAACCTCAAAACATTTTGAGATATTATCCTTTGTTGTAAGAGTTTCGGGTTAGTTTGGGTTAACAAAATTGTTCTTGGGTATTCCCATATTCTCATAAAAAATTTCTAGAGGGCATAAGTAAGTTTATTAATTATAAAAATTAAAATAGGAAATAAAAACAATTTTTGAAGCAAGGGAAAATTAAGCAATTAAGCACCGGGGAGGTAAATGTCAAAAAACGATATTCTGATCCTTCAACTCTTTGTAATTTGAAGTTTTCAATTACGCTGCCAAGTTGCTCCAACATATATACAAAAAAATCCATTTTACTAAAACAGAGGGCAAAAATTGGCTCCTGTCAAGACCTAGACGATTTTGTTACAATTAGAATAGGCCAATTTTTTATAAGTCAAATTACAACTCGGAAATTTTTCTTTTTTACATCTCTCATTTTACTTATCCTGGGACATCCTGTATGTAGAGCAAAATATATAATGTTTCCTGTAAATTTGACCTACTATTTTGTTAACCTATAATAAGAAATTTTATTATTATTTTGCACTGGCATTTACCGCATGCGCTATGAGAACTAGGTAACAGAATTATCTTTCAAATTCCAAAAAAATTGAATTTTTGAAAAATAAATGTTTTATTGTTAATCCTATGCTGCAAACATTGCATCAAGTATGATGTGTTTGGGGGTTCTGCCTTTGTCTTGTCTCTAAGATCTAAGATCTAGAAAATAGGTCTAAAAAACTATAAAAACTACGTAAATTTTGTACAATATGGGTCATACAATTATTCTTCTTAATTTAAATTTATTTTTTTAAATTTGGGTTGGATTCAATTGAATTTATGCAAAATATGGAAAAACGTCTCAAATTTGATACATTCATTGGTATAAAATAGGGAATAAGCAACATCTTTTAGTGATATTTTTCCCAACGAAATATGAAAATTTCTCAATTTTTTTCTTGATGGAAATGTCAAATTTGACAGCTAATCGATGTCACGTGACTAATTTTATACCTATATATCATTTGTCATTCTCGAGTAAGCAAAAATTGCTGCGTAAGTAAAAATTTAGTTAAACCAGTCAATAACTAAGTTCAGATTTGATTTGTTTGACACTGTAGTTAAATTACTGCGAGACATTAATTAGTTAATTAATAACTGAATAAAGTGCTGTTCACTTTGTCTTTTTATTTGTTACATATAAAATAAATTATTTTTAATCAAAATGTAAGCGGGTAAAGTTACGTCTAGAAAGGAGACATTTTACTTAAGGGTTCCAGCCTATTGAATAAAAGAATACCTCTTTCTCTTGAAAAAATCATATTTTGGATAAAATTTAAAGTACCTATCTAAAAGGCTCCAAATTATATATTATAAAATTTGATGGTATTTGTTTACTACCCTGTACATACAAAATATTCACAATGTGAAAAACACCCTATAGCTTAGTAAATAGGCCATAAAATGTGCCCCAATATATTTAAAAAATAATGTTTTTTTTGCTTTTGGAGATACGTACATTAAAAACCAAACTAAAAGTTCTTCGTATGCATTTCAGTTGAGCAGCAGTTTATCTAGTGTTCTTCTAATTTAATTTTCGAAGCAGAGAGGTAGCTTTCAAATTCTGACAAAGAGAGACCGCAAAAGAATATTTTCATTTAATTTAGTGCATTGCGCCAAAATAAATTCCAGTGGTGTAAGATCTGGAAATCCCGCAGGCGAATACACGTCTTTACTACAACATTTTAAGCTGTTTTTCTAGTTATGTCAAATTTAAATACTAACCTGCAATTCTAGCCTTATGGCTGGAGCTTTAGATAGTCAGTGCAAAATCTTCTAGCCCTGGAAATTTGAAAATCATATTTTTTCCTCAGAATTATTCAAAAAAATTAGCCCCCATAATTTTCTAACTGAAATACCGCACTGCATCACAAATATTCTTCTTGGCTTTAATAGTAGCAAAATGGAGAAATTTTGCTTCAAGCAACTTGTCAAAATCACTAGGTCCTTTATTTTCAATAAATAAGTTTACCTTTTATCTTCAATAAATCATATTTCAGATAAAATTGAAAGTACCTATCTAAAAATGCTCCAAGTTAAATATTATAAAATTTGGTGGTATTTGTTTACTACCCTGTACATACAAAATATGCACAATATTAAAAACGTAGTAATAGGCCATAAAATGTGCCGCAATATATTTAAAAAAAAATGTTTTTTTTTTTACTTTTGTAGATACGTACATTAAAAACCAAACTAAAAATTCTTCGTATGCATTTCAGTTGAGCAGCAGTTTATCTACTGTTCTTTTAATTTAATTTTCGAAGTAGAGAGGTAGTTTGTAAATTCTCACAAAGAGAGACCGCAAAAGAATATTTTCATTTAACTTAGTGCATTGCGCCAAAATAAAGTCCGGTGGAGTAAGATCTGGAAATCCGGCAGGCGAATACATGTGTTTACTACAAGATTTGAAGAACCTGCAATTCTAACGTTATGGCTGGAGCTTTAGATAGTCAGTGCAACATCTTCCAGCCATAGAAATTTGAAAATCATATTTTTCCTCAGGATTATTCAAAAAAAATAGCGCCTTTAATTTTCCACTACATCACAAATATTCTGAAAATATTCTTCTTGGCGTTAATAGTGGCAAAATAGAGAAATTTTGTTATTAAGCAACTTGTCAAAATTACTTGTTCTCAGAAAAATCCGATTTAAAATTCCGAAAAGCACTACGAAAGTAGTGCAAAGATTGTCGAGATAAAGAGTTTATAAAATTATTTACTTTTTCAAAATTTAAAAAAAAATTAACATTTTAATACTCGACATTTTATTTCTGCATCTAAAAAAAACTTACGAATCTTATGTTAAAATACAGCAACAAAATAAAGTCCAGTGGTGCAAGATCCGGAAATTTGGAAGGCAACTGAAATTCTTCGTTACAATTTTCTAATCATTTCGAAGTCAGGGAAACTCATTGATATTAGACAATTTAATTAGTTCCATTATTCAATGTCATGATTCGCTCCTAAGATTTTTTTCCATAAAATCTCCATCTTCAGTATGACGGATTTCTTGTATTTATTAATGGCACTTTTACCAGAAAAATTCACGCTAAAAATTTGAACGAAATGGTAACCATTGGGACAATGGTTGATGTATCAACCAATGGCTTACGTTAATATAAAAAATGCCTGTACACGTTGGTTAATAAATAATAGCCGGATGAACACGATGTTCGCCTTTGTTGTCTAGCTTGATCAGTCCCGTCTTAAATCCATAGTAATTAACCTGACGTGGTGAAAGTGAATTTATATCTTATGTTGAAAAAGAAGTTAACATCCGTCTTAATAGTATCATACCTCTGGGCTGTGTATCAAATAGCAAGTTACGTATTAAACTTATCGGGCGTAACCGAACTCGCCCAAATTTAATATGTATATAGGTGCCACGGTCTTAAGGATCGTACATTATTTTGCATATCAAAGGCACGTGGCGTTAGTTTCTCTTTTTAGGAGTTAAAGAGGCTCAAGGATTTTAGAGAATTTCCTGCGTCGTATTCATAAACTTAACTGGGAGCTTTATGATCGTCCACCTTACAGCCCGGATTTTGCACCAAATCTAGAGAGTATTAGAGAATCTCTTGCGTCATATTGATAAAATTATCTCACTTTACAGACCAAATCTAGCACCCGGCAACTACTACGTATATTTAAATATTAAAAAGAGGCTTCAATGAATAACTGTATATTTTGAAAGTCTCGTTTATATCAGTGAAAAAGGTGGTTAAATAAGAATAAATTTTGAGAATTTCGTCGCATTGACAAAATTAGCTGCAACTTTTCGACTGTCCACTTTACAGCCAGGATTTAGCCCCCAACGATTAGGTTTTTAACGTTTGGCTTCGCTGACTATTTAGATCATATGCAAAATTTTACTTGTTTAAAGTGCGCCATTTTTAGTGAACAATGTTGTTAAAATTAACTTCTCGAAAATTTAGAAACTTTCATGGTTTCTCCCTTTATATATAGTGTTTTCAAAATTCGAGCCTCCGTATTGAAGTGAGATAAAATTGGTCGGGAACTTTTCGATCGTCCTCTTCATTCTCCTGATTTGACACCCACTTTTTTAAAATTCAAAACATAGTTAGGTTTCTGATTTTTTCAGCTTCGTCGAATATTGGCAAGTTGAAAATGTTCACGTCATTAGCCCATTTCTAAAATAGACTCATACGACTGAAAGTTATCATAAAAGAAAACATATAAAGCAAGGGAGTGTTATTGTTTTTAACTACTAACTGTTATACAATGTTGCCATACTTAGTTATATTTCGCTCAAAGTTGCGCTTAATGAATTACCAGCAAAATACTATATAAATTATTGTTAATAAATATGTCAAAAATTAAATAACTCACAAACCGTTTTGAAGGCAGCACGAATTCCATAAAACGGGACTTTTAAATATAACAATATTATCGAGACAAGTTCGCAAATGCCCAACTTCATAGATATCAAATTAGGACCATCTACTTTGTTAATGACTTTACAGTCACTTTTTATTAATGAAAACAAAGTATTTGGTACGTGATTCGTGACTAGACCATAAAATTCGATTCAGATTTAGATGCAGAAAACTATTAGAAAATTGATTTTAACTTAATAAATTGTGTTTATTGGCTATAACAATTAATTATAAAAAATTCAATTGTTTAGATTTGTCGGACTTAATAATTGATCAAAATGAAGGTTGACGATGTACCTACAATTTAATTAAATGAAGGATTCTACATTTTTTTTTGTTGTATGAAAGTTCTCACACTTGTTTATATGTCATTTATTAGATTAGCTCCTAATTTTTGATTGACTTTTACAATGCCTAATATTTTAAGTAGAATCAAGAATTTTGGAGAAATTTTCAGTTTAAAACCAAAAACATGTTGGGCCGTCATGATGGTAGACACAAAATGCTTTATGAATAAGAGGATAAATGCAAAATATATTTTTTAAAATTTTTCAATGTAAATTTGAGGTTAAAAGAGAGAAATTTAAAAAAATATATTTTTCGTAGGTGTCCATCACTATGGCATCAATATGTTTACCTGCTGGTTCCTGCAAAAATTGCGCTTACATTTATTCACACACACATTTAGTGTATCTCACTAATTTCATATTTTTTGTTGAAAATATGAATTTTGCACAAATATTTTCTTATTATTTATTACTTTTCACTTTTCATTTATTTTTTAGTCGACTACAATCATTATGTATAAATAGTGTCCTTCAATGTTATTATTATGTCTATATACCTCCACCATCTTAACCGGTGAAAAATTATCGTATTTTCATGTTAATGTCGGTGCGTACTACATGATTGGATAAGTGATATGTGCTGGGATTTCTTAAAGAGGGTTGGTACTCATTGAGATCAGCTCTCCTGATGCTTCTCGTTTTCCAAAGAGCGACAGGAGTTTTAGAGATGAAGGATGAAGCAATACTAGAATACATTGAATACGTACATCGAAAACAAGTCATCTCAGCTGTTACTTGCTCAACTTTATGGTGAAGAACTGGATTGATGCTTGCATTATCCGCATCATGTCTCGATTGCAGGATCTAAGCATCGAACTCATTGTTTATCCTTGCAAAAAATATTTGATCAGTTTGCATTGCATTGCCACTTGCTGCGGTATTGTGGGCTTGAAATCTCGTATTTTTATCGGTTGAGAGGCTTTTAACGTATTAGGGAACTCACTATTGTACTTCGATGCACTTGCTTGTTCTGACATTGAGGCTGGAATGGCTACCCCTACCTCCTTTTGCCCTCCATGCTCTTGCCGGGATAACGTGGTAGGCATGGGTGCTATGGGTCCAGTTCTTCTCGACTGTAGGTGCTTAGGTATTGCTGTTTAAAGGTGCTTAGGTTTGAATGTGTAAACTGGATACTCGGTATTTATGGTTGCAGTTTGCACATTTGGCTACCTAACTTATGCACGATGTAATTTCGTGTGCTTGACACAAAGTAGTGATACACTACTACCTGCTTCACGACCTTCGACTATGTGGTCAATAAGATCCGACAAACCCGGTTGGGAACAGAATTGTTTTGGGTTGACGATGATTTTGAAATATGGGAGTTATAGATATTGGGCGGTAATTATTTACGTCAAATAAATCACCTTTTTTGCAACCAGGCACCACTTTACTTAAACACGTCAGAAAAAATACCCTGAATGGGGCAGGAGTTATAGATATGAACAAAAGGGATGACCAGATGCAATGTTTTACAGTTTTGCTGTTCAAGTCATAGATGTCGACTGATTTTATGGCACTCATACCATCAAAAAAAAGGACTTATTACATTTATTTGAAGCCTTCACCTCTGACACCAGCGGCATTGCATTATAGGTTTGGAGCTACACTTCTTCTCCCAGGTTACTGAATCTTTCGAAGGGTAGCTATGGCTTCCAGGACGACCATATTTTTTTCATCTAAATGCACCTGGCGATCTAGTCATATTCTCTCTCTGACGCTAGCGATATAGCTACGTCTCCGTGAAAGTTTCTCTTGAAGCTGGACCAGTCACGTTCATTGTCAAAATAGATGAGTAGAGCTTTATGGCTATTGAGTTTCCCATGTAGCACAATCGACGGAGGTGGTTGAGGTTTACTTTTGATAACTACTTGTGCCTTCTTTATAGCCTTGCGCTGGAAACGTTGGCTCTTTTTATTGGTACTGTCCCTAGCTACGAAGGGGATGTCAAAGAGAATTCTACACTAAACTTTCCTTCTTCTATGTCTAGGAGGGTATCAAATCTATTATTTATCGGTACTTCCGAAGGTCCTCCGAAGTTGTCCTTCACGTGCGGTACGTTTGAATGCCACTCTCCTATAGGATTGATTAGATATATCCTCCATATTCTCTTCCGAAGAGGTTGTGTCATCACGCAAATCTAGTTGCTGATATAATCTGGCCCCTACTTGATTCAAGATCAGTGACAATCCAAAACTTTCTTCAGTAATCACCGTGTAAGCGATTTGATTATGCGCACTCGACACATCGAGTCTGGTCTACTTACATCTACATTGCCATCTGTTTGATATTGACAAATTCCCAAATAATCCTTAAATTTGGACAAATTAATTAAATTTTCTGATGAAATATCACATTCACTATTTTCTCCCAAATTTAAGTTATTTTCCAAAACTATATTTTCATTTTCTTCTAAATTTAAATCAAAATTATCAGTTTAGGGCAGAATAGGTTAAAAGCCGAAATTTATCGATTTTCATGGAATGAACACTAAGATACTTTTAGGCATTGCTCATTTGATTGTCTACTCTCTTACAAATTTGCTCAATATTTATTGGACTGAAAGCGTATTTCCTTCTGTCTTCAAATAATTCATTTATTCGTGAAGTCTTGAAAAAGCTCTAAAATCCAGAATATGTTCTCGTTTTGAATCACAGCATTTGCTTAACATGCAGCAGTTTGGATTTAGGAGTGGTATGTCAACAGTTATAGTTGTAAAGGGATTAATATTAAAGATCGGTAGATGCTTTTAATGAGCGATTTGCTTAAAGCCTTTGATCGTATCTTATGTGATCTTATATAACTTTGACCATCGAAGTCTAGAGCTGCAGCTCTGAAAGCTTTACAACGAAAAGCTATTGACACGGTTGGGGGTAAATATTTTTCAATGGTCATGATGCTCTCCATAACCAAAGTATATGAGCTGACTTTCATATAATTAATAGATCTTAAATTACTATACGCCCAAACTATTTAATAAGCTCCTGCTACATAATGTTATTGAATGAATTATATTCCTCCTCTCTCGTATATGTAACGCATTGCAAATCTTCTGATGTGAAGCCGAATTCTAACGCCATTTAGCCGAAATATTTTTATTGCGATATACCTAGTTGAAAATCCATTTTTGAAAGATAGACCAGTAATGATGAATTTAAATTTAAATTTCCTGGGAAATATTAAATGTAGTATTTCAAATAAAGATCAATCCATCAAACTAGAGACTTTTAAAATAATATATTTTATTAGAGGCAAAATGACTTAAAATATGTCATGCTCCGTGACGTAGGAAACAATAATTCTCTTTCCTACTAAGGATATGCTTTTTATAGACAGATAATCCAACCTATAACACGTAATAAAAGTAATTCATCATCATGTATGTCTGGCTTTTGAATCAAAAGTAGATATTCCTGTTATTTTAGTTGCGTTTCTAACTGATTACGAACATAAAGCGTAGCATTAAGGCACTGTTATAAAATGTATATTGTATCTAGTTTTAGTAATGTATATATGTAAAAACGTTGTTTCATGTCTCTAAAGCCTATACACGTACCAATAAATAAATACATGTTATAATAAAATTATTGTTTTTTTTTTATATTTTAAGTTCTTTACCGCTTGACGTGGCTACAGAAAGATAACTGTAGTGCTGGGAATTTTTCATCAGAATTTAAAGATCGATAGTTTAATTATTAATACACTAGATATCAAGACAGAAGTGTTTCAAGATGATTTCCATAATTTTTCGGAATATGGAAATTATGGATTTTAGGCGGTAATTATTTACGTCACATGTGTCACCTGTTTTAAAAACAGGTACTTTATACACCTTAATGAAATCAGAAAATAAAAATTCCCCAAGAGAAAGACAGGAATTATTAATGTGAGATCACCAGATTGTCAGCGCAATGTTTTACTATTTTGCTGTGTTAAATCGAAATCGACAGTAGATAAATATTGGTAAGGGAGTTCTCGACGTGACCTTCTACACGGAGGGGGAAATGACATGATTTAAAACTGACACGTTTCAATAGAACCATCCTCTCCACATCGCAGGCACATGTCTCTCTCTCTCTCTCTCTCTCTCTTTACTTATGCGCTGATCCGTTTGCTAACTTAAATAAAAGAATAATTTAACAGGAAATATGAGAACTAGATTCTGCATAGATTTCCGAGAGATAAATTAACTTTCAGGGAAATAAGGTTA
>MU190335.1:10367-44074 GCA_016904865.1 Pissodes strobi
TTGACTTTCAGGGAAAGACGCTCACCCAGTTGCTAATTTTGAAAACATATGCGTAAATTTAAAGAAAATACGAGAAAGCCTGAATCTGTATAGATTTTAGAGAAATAAATAAAGCCACTGACCCTTTTGCTACCTTAAAGAGACGTAATTTAAGAGAAAATTCGATTCTGCATGGATTTCCGAGAAAAAATTAATTTCAGGGAAATGAGGTTACTCACATGCTAATTTTTAAAGAAGTTGCGTAATTTAAAAGATTTTGCGTTGATTTTCGAGAAGAAATTAACTTCTGGGAAATAAGGTAACTTACTTGCTAATTTTTAAAGAAGTTGCGTAACTTAAAAGATTTTGCGTGGATTTCCGAGAAAAAAATTGACTTTCAGGGAAAGGCGCTTACCCAGTTGCTAATTTTGGCGACAAATACGTAATTTGAAAGAAAATACGGGAAAGCCTGAATCTGTATAGATTTTAGAGAAATAAATTAAGCTGCTGACTTTTTTGCTAACTTAAAAAGGCGTAGTTTAAGAAGAAATTCGATTCTGCATGGATTTCTGAGAAAAAATTAACTTCAGGGAAATAAGGTTACTCACTTGCTAGTTTTTAAAGAAGTTGCGTAATTTAAAAGATTTTGCGTTGATTTCCGAGATAACAATTCTTTTAGGGAAAGACGCTTACGCAGTTGCTAATTTTGAAGACAAATGCGTAATTGTAAAGAAAATACGAGAAAGCCTGAATCCGTATGAATTTTAAAGAAATAAATTAAGTCGCTGACCCTTTCGCTAATTTAAAAAAGCGTAATTTAAGAGGAAATTCGATTCTGCATGGGCTTCCAAGAAAAATTTATCTTAAGGGAAATAAGGTTACTCACTTGCTAATTTTTAAAGAAGTTAAGTAATTTAAAGGATTTTGCGTGTATATCCGAGAATTAAATTGACTTTCAGGGAAAGACGCTTACCCAGTTGCTAATTTTGAAGACGGATGTGTAATTTTAAAGAAAATACCAGAAAGCCTGAATTTGTATTGATTTTAGAGAAATAATTTAAGCCGCTGACAATCTTGTTAACTTAAAAAAGCGTAATCTAAGAGGAAATTCGATTCTGCATGGATTTCTGAGAAAACATTAACTTCAGGGAAATAAGGTTACTCACTTGTTAATTTTTAAAGAAGTTTCGAAATTTAAAGGATTTTGCGTGGTTTTCCGATAAAAAAATTGACTTTCAGGGAAAGACGCTTACCCAGTTGCTAATTTTGAAGACAAATGCGTAATTTTAAAGAAAATATGAGAAAGCCTGATTCTGTATGAATTTTAGAGAAATAAATTAAGCCGCAGACCTTTTTACTAACTTAAAAACGCGTAATTTAAGAGGAAATTCGATTCTGCATGGATTTCCGAGAAAAATTAACTACAGGGAAATAAGGTTACTCACTTGCTTATTTCTAAAGATGTTGCGTGATTTAGAAGATGTTGCGTGGATTTCTGAGAAATAAATTGACTTTCCGGGAAAGACGCTTACCCAGTTGCTAATTTTGAAGAGAAATGTGTAATTTTAAAGAAAATACGAGAAAGTACAATTATTATGTATGGATTTTAGAGAAATACGTTAGGGCGCTGACCCATTTGCTTACTTTAAAAGCATGATTTAAAAGGAAATATGTTAGAACTATACTCTGCATGGAGTTCCGAGAAATTAGTTGACTTTCAGGGAAAGACGCTTACACAATTTCTAATTTTGAAGAGAAATGTATAGTTTTAAAGAAAATACGAAAAAGCACAATTATGTATGGATTTTAGAGAAATACGTTAAGGCGCTGACTCATTTGCTAACTTAAAAAGCATAATTTAAGAGGAAACATGTTTGAACTAGACTCTGCATGGATTTCTGAGAGCATAGTTGACTTTCAGGGAAAGACATTTACCCAGTTTCTAATTATGAAAAAATATGTATAATTTTAAAGAAAATACGAGAAAGTACAATTACGTATGGATTTTAGAGAAATACGTTAAGGCGTTGGCCCATTTGCTAACTTAAAAAGCATAATTTAAGAGGAAATAATATGTTAGAGCTGTACTCTGCATGGATTTCGTAGAAATTAGTTGACTTTCAGGGAAAGGCACTTACCCAGCTTCTAATTATGAAGAGAAACGTATAATTTTAAAGAAAATACGAGAAAGTACAATTATGTATGGATTTTAGAGAAATACGTTAAGCACTGACCCATTTGCTAACTTTAAAAGCATAATTTAAGAGGAAACATGTTAGAACAAGACTATGCATGGATTCCTGAGAAATTAGTTGACTTTCAGGGAAAGACGCTTACCCAGTTTCTAATTTTGAAGAGAAATGTATAATTTTAAAGAAAATACGAGAAAACACAATTATGTATGGATTTTAGAGAAATACGTTAAGGCACTGACCCGTTTGCTAACTTTAAAGAGCATAATTTGAGAGGAAATATGTTAGAGCTAGACTCTGCATTGATTTCCGAGAAATTAGTTGATTTTCAGGGAAAGACGCTTACCCAGTTCCTAATTTTGAAGAGAAATGTATAATTATAAAGAAAATACGTGAAAGTACAATTATGTATGGATTTTAGAGAAATACGTTAAGGCGCTGACCCATTTGCTAACTTTAAAAGCATAATTTAAGAGGAAATATGTTAGAGCTAGACTCTGCATGGATTTCTGAGAGCTTAGTTGACTTTTAGGGAAAGACATTTACCCAGTTTCTAATTATGAAGAGAAATGTATAATTTTAAAGAAAATACGAGAAAGCACAATTATGTATGGATTTTAGAGAAATACGTTAAGGCACTGACCCATTTTCTAACTTTAAAGAGCATACTTTGAGAGGAAATATGTTAGAGCTAGACTCTGCATGGATTTCCGAGAAATTAGTTGATTTTCAGGGAAAGACGCTTACCCAGTTTCTAATTTTGAAGAGAAATGTATAATTTTAGCGAAAATACGAGAAAGCACAATTATGTAGGGATTTTAGAGAAATACGTTAAGGCGCTGACCCATTTGCTAACTTAAAAAACGCATAATTGAGCAAGAAATATGTTAGAGCTGTACTCTGCATGAATTTCCTAGAAATTAGTTGACTTTTAGGAAAAGTCGCTTACCCAGTTTCTAATTTTGAAGAAGAGTATATAATTTTAAAGAAAATACGAGAAAGTACAATTATGTATGAATTTTAGAAAAAATACGGTAAGGCGCTGACCCATTTGCTAACTTTAAAAGCATAATTTAAGAGGAAATATGTTAGAGCTAGGCTCTGCATGGATTTCTGAGAAATTAATTGACTTTCAGGGAAAGACGCTTACCCAGTTTCTAATTTTGAAGAGAAATGTATAATTTTAAAGAAAATGCATGGATTTTAGAGAAATACGTTAAGGCGCTAACCCATTTGCTAACTTTTAAAAGCATACTTTAAGAGGACAATTAACGGTCAGGAAAATAAGGTTACCCACTAATTTTTAAAAAAGTTGCGCACCTTAAAATATTTTGCCTGGATTTTCGAGAAATAAATTAACTTTCAGGGAACACTCCAACATGGTCCATCACTCATGGAACATGTGAAGGGTCAAGGAAACCCCAGAATGCTCGGGAATCGACAAAGTCTTGGTGAAGGAAGGATCCGAAAGTAACGAAGTTGAATTCTTCAAAAAAGCTACTGATATTACACTGTATTTTGCTATGTCATCGATGTGACATTTAAAACACTCAGGAAGTCTGCTCCTATAAATGCGCATGACAGTGCAACAAGTTAATACACCAAATGTACAATTGCAATACCTTATGTTGTTCTAAATAAATAGTTTTGATTTGTTTTTTCGCATTGCTCTTCGGTAAATAATAATCTATAGAATACATTTCGGGAAGGTAAAATAATCAGAAAATCAATCCCTCAAATTTTTGGCCCTAACGAAACACCTTTCATTCATTTTTATTGTTGTAAAGTGCCCTCCCATTCGGGTCGGGCCACTTTTTGTAGCAATAAAAATACATTCAAGACAACAAATTTTCGATCATTTTACCATCTCTTAATATATTACTAAAGATAATGCACTTAAGATGTTCTCATTGAGTGAACATCAATATGCGTGTCAAACAGGTAGATCGACGGACTTGGCACTGTACGATCTTAACAGGCTACTCTCAAAGTCAATAGAGGACAAAGAGATAGCAATAAACACTTTTCTAGATATAGAAGGGTCATTTAACCATGCTTCAACTCTTTCCAAGAAAAGAGCGCTGGAGAGAGGACAGGTGCCAGCCACTATATGTCACTAAGTATAGGCACGTCTGGAAAATAGGATGAAAACATCATCCAGAGGATGTCCTCAAGGAGGAGAATAATGTCCACTATTGTGGGCTATTCTAGTTTATAATTTTTTTCCTATAACTGTATTATTCGTATTTGTGCAGGGTGTTTGGTTTTAACTCCAAAAGCATGGCGGATGAAGCATTGGTCCTTGGAAGCCTACAAAAATTTTAATGAATGAAGGGATATTTTGCAGTATTTTTCTTGTCGCTAAATAATTTCGAGGATCTGCCTATTTTTCCAATTATTAAATAATTTATCCAGTTGCCTGTGGTTTCGAAAATTCTACTAACTTTCACAAAAACGTTGATAGCTATAAAACCGATGAGCTGAGTAACCCAATTTACCTTCTTAGTCGCTGATGCCAACACATTCAGGGATTCCCGTTTAAAATAGCAAAGTAATTGTTAGCTGAACTTGTGCAAATTATACATTATATTTTTGAACCTGTGCGATATTAGATAATGATATCGGGCTTAGAGATTAATAGCTTTAACTATCTGGTATTTACAGCTTACCGTGGAATTGCTTTTATTAATCAGTTTCGGTGTTATCGACCTTTATTAGCCAACACAACAATTAAAAAAAATAATAATAGATATGTATGTCAGGTTGTCGTACCAACCTAAAAACATACAATAACGGTAGTCGCTATCGCATCAATAATACTTCATAAGAGTTCATCCTCTACTCCCTGCTAATTACAGGCCTTAAGTTTACTTACGAAAATTTCTAAAAATGCAGGAAGAATCATTCTTTCCCAAGACAAAAATGTACTCCGTTTGGAACAGCTTGGACTTAATAATATTTGCAAACCATTGATGGCTTTATTATTAAGCTAATCAGACCAGGAGCCACCTGTACAAATTTTGTTACTAGTTGAACCCCCTTTTATCTGTAGGGCTTCTATATAGCATCACCCTGTCCTAGACACATCCATGCAGGGGTCCCCCAGGCTCCTCCATATCCCCATATCTTCTCAATATTTTCACCCAAGACTTTCTCAAGCTCCTCTTTGCAGATGATACGGCATTAGCTGCTCGAGGTTCTAGCCCCAGTAATATAATAGCTACAATTCAACGCTATATTAACTTTCCGGAACTGTCGATGCGGGCAAACAAAGCCCATGCGATCTTCTTCGAGAAAATTTCAGAAAGTAATGGAAATCAAAAATTGAGGTGTTAGTAAAGTGGAGATTAGCAATCGATTGCAATACAAGTTAATACAGTTTTCTAGTTAAAACAGAAGAGTTAATATGCCTGCTGAAAAATCGAGAAATCTGGCAACGTTGAAGATTATATTTTTAAATTTGACATGTCCAACCACTCCATTGACGTGACAGTTTTTTAAAATGTCAAGTGAATGGACAGTTTCGATGCTTGTTCCCGAAAGTGCTGATTTGCCAAATTTTAGAAAGTAGTGGAAACCAAAAATTGGCATTTTAATGCGTTAGTAAAGGGGATATTAAATCGATTGCAATACAAGTTATTACAGTGTTCTAGTTAAAATAGAATAATTAATGTGTCTGCTGAAAAATGGGGAAATCTGGCAACGTTGAAGATTATATTTTCCAATTTGCCATATCCAACTACTCCCGAAAGTGATGATTTGTCAAATTTCAGAAAGTAGTGGAAATCAAAAATGACATTTTGAGGTGTTACTAAAGTACATATTATCAGCAATCGACTGCAGCATAAGTTAATAAAGTATTTTAGTTAAAATAGAGAAGTCTGGCAACATTACAGATTATATTTTTTAATTCCTCCAACTACCTTAGTTTGGATTATTGTTGCCGAAAATGCTTATTTGCCAGATTTCAGAAAGTATTGGAAATCAATCATTTTGAGATGCTGCTAAAGTGGATATCATCAATCGACTGCAGTGTAAGTTAATAAAATATTCTAGTTGAAATAGGAGGGTTAATGTTTGCTGAAAAATTAGAAAATCTGGCAACGTTGCAAATTCCACATTTGAATTTGCCATATCCAACTACCTCATTTTCGTAACATTTTTTTCCAAATTTCAAATCATTGGACAGTTTCGATACTTATTTTCGAAAATGCTGATTTGTCAGGTTTCAGAAAGTAGTGGAAATAAAAAAATGACATTTTGAGGTGTTGTACTTAAAGTGGATATTAGCAAACGACTGAAGTATAAGTTAATAAATTATTCCAGTTAAAATAGAAGGCTTAATATCTGCTGAAAAAGTGAAAATCTGGCAACGTTACATATCCTATTTTTGAAAATTGATTTGAAGCATGCAGCATGTCCCAAAAATGTGTGGCACGATGCCACTACATGTTTTTTTAAATAGAATACCCTCTATATTTTAAGATTATTGAATTATGCCAGAATTGTATTCAAATATCGACATTTAATATTTGCTGAAAAATCAAAAAGTATGGCAACGTTGAAAATTCTATATTTGAATTTGTCATATCCAACTACCTCATTATCGTAATTTTTTTTTAAATGTTAAGTGAATGGAAAGTTTTGATACTTTGCCACATTTCACATAGTCGTGGAAATCAAAAACTGACATTTTGAGGTGTTAAATTTAAAGTGAATATTAGCAAACGACTGAAGTATAAGTTACTAAATTATTCTCGATTCGTCTGGTTTCACACTTCCATGCATTCACCTTATGATCTCAAGAACATTTATTTCCTATTTATAAAATTAGCAGTACTTCAAAAGAGCCGATGTCTTAGACTACTCTTTCATTAGACATTCACACACTTCAGCTCATCAAAAACACAAACACCTTTATCCTAAAAACTGGCTAGAACATACCTAATATTCTAGCTTCTTTCTCTCCCTTTCTCTCTCTAAATTCAGCTTCATAAATAACACTAATCTATCAGCACAATGTGGACTCGTCCATAGAAACCTGATGAAAAGCTCTAGGCTGAAAACTAAAGATGGTCCTATGAGACATAAACCTCTAGCAGCTGTCTGTACCGATTTATTTTGTCGAATGCCTCGCTAAAGTCCCTGTAATCCATGTGGCCACGAACGCATTGAGTACATGTGAATAAATTAGTGTCGATTCCTATTTAATTTTTGATTAAACTGAAATACGCTTCATAAATCAATTTTTTAAAAAGCACATAATAACAGTAATATTAATCATAATTAAGAATCTAATAATAATGAAATGATAAATGGGGAAACCCATTCTGCTCGTTTGGTCGCGCCTGTGAATTGCATTTATGTAAATCACAAGTTTCTTACTATGCTCCAGGGAAATAAGTCAAAAAGGTTTAGGCCAAGAGTACCAGCCGGCCTGTGGTTATATCCGTTGGCTATTAAATAGTAAAAATACCATTTTCAATAAAGTTTGATAAACACGTCAATATGTATTTTTAAACTTGAAGAAAAAAAAATCGTATTAAATTTATCATTTATCAAACAACTTTCTTTCCTCTTGAACTTCGTGCTCACTCTAGCATTAATTGCCTCGCACAGGATATTATATTTTTCTAAATTATTATTTTAATCGCATTTGTTGCTTTTCAAAGTAATTTACGTTAATGAAAGCAACTGTAATAGCCCAAGCTTAATGTACTGGGCGAAGATAAAATGTCTGGAATGTGCAAATGGGAAGAATAGATTCCGGGTAATAATAATTTTATCTTGGGCTTATTGTCTCGTTATTTAATTTCTTCATTTACATGGTATGAAGATTTTGACTAATTAATTACGTATACACAAAATGCTATGTGTATCAAATTTAAATTAATATGCTTTGAAAAATATGTTGGTTAATTCTAAGGTATTATATAAATCATTGATTTAAAGTCATTTTTTTGCGGTAACGAGCTTCCATTTATAATTTAAACCTTCGATGATTCTAAAGATATTTAAACCTTGTTGCTTATTCGAATCATCCCATATCAAGAAACATCATTAAAGCCAGAGCTGAAACTTCAGCATAGATTTAGTTCATTGTTTTTTAAATCTGTTCAAATTAATTAAATCATTGATTTCAAGTAATTTTCTGATCTAATGAGTTTTCATTTATAATTTAAACCTATTTCGAAATGATTCTAAGAATGTTTAAACCTTGTTGCTTATTCGAATCATCCCATATAGATTTAAATATTTCAGTAAATAATAATTGGTCTTGAAAAATATGTAAATCATTGCAAAATAATTTAAATCAGTGCGACATTCGAATCATTTCAACAAGATTTAAATCATTTTAAGAAGATTTAAAATCATATGTCATTTCAAAACGATTCAAATCGTTCTAAGTTTCGAATCATCAATCAATAGTGATCGGTTGTCAAAGTTTTATCAAAAAATCAATATCAAAAAATATCATTAAAGCCAGAGCTAAAAATTCAGCCAAAATTTAATTATATTTTTTTAAATATATTTCAAATTATTTAAATTGTTGATATTAAGGCATTTTCGGCTCTAATGAGTATTCATTTATAATTTAAACATTTTTCGAAATGATTCTTAAAATATTTAAACCTTGATGCTTATTCGAATCATTCCATATAGATTTCAATATTTTCCTAAAGATTTAAAATAATAATTCGTCTTGAAAAATATGTAAATCATTTCAAAATATTTCAAATCATTGCGACATTCAAATCATTTCAACAAGATTTAAATCATTTTAAGATGATTCAAAATCATATGACATTTCAAACGATTGAAATCCTTCCAGATTTCGAATCATTAAGGTGTCGTTAATATTAAGAAACATCATTAAAGCCAGGACTGAAACTTCAGCAAAACATTTAATTTATTGTTTTTTAAATATGCTTCAAATTATTTAAATCATTGATTTTAAGTAATTTTTCTGCTCTAAAGAGTTTTCATTTATAATTTACACCTTTTTCGAAATGATTCTAAAAATATTTAAACTTTCTTTTTATTCGAATCAGCCCATATAAATTTATACATTTTCAGAAAGATTTAAAATAATAATTCGTTTTAAAAAATATGTAAATCATTGCAAATAATTTAAATCATTGTGACACTCATTCGAATCATCACATATATTTATTTTGTTATTTATTTATTTATTGACGGGCCAAGCTCATTATAAATGCTTTTAATAATTAACAAATATAGCAAGTTCAAAATTAAAGACTAGGTTGACACAACAAAAACAATATGTAATATCAAAGTAAGATACAAGTGAAAATAAGCCTAAACCAATTCTACTTATCACGGCACTTTCTAAAACTGGTACACTTATATAGAAAGGCCAGTGACAGTTCTCGCAAATGGTTCATATGGCCCAGAGAAATCAAGCTCACTCAGCTGATTGAGAGTCCGAGGAATAAAAGATTGATATCCATAATTGGTTCTGTGGAATTGCTGGTCGAATGTTTGAGTTGTGCGAGTGTTGTGAGAGAGGCCATGTAAACCAATTTGGGATGTTAAGTGTGGACAGTTGATGGTTGAGTTTATGATTTTGTGAATAGTTTTTAGGTCTCTTTGCTTTCTTCTGCAGGAAAGGGATGACAGATTTAGAGCAGCGCAGAGGTTTGCATAATGAAATTCCTGGTTATTGAAGAATTTGTAGTTCAAGTATCTGAAGAATTTGCGCTGTACACTTTCAAGTCGGTGTATATGACAGGTGTAGTTTAGACTCCACACTGATGCAGCATCCGCAAGATGAGTACGGACGTATAGGAAAAATATAATGTTTTGATAAAGCTAATATTCTCGAAGTCCCTTGTACTGCGTTTTACAAACCCCAGCATTCGAGGCGCTTTATTGATTGTAAAGTCGATATGATAATAAAAAAAATCTAGCCGAGGACTTAACAAGACCCCCAAATCCTTGATCTGCTCCACACAGTCCAAGGGAGAGCCACTGATATGGTAAATGTAGTTGTTAAAGGTTTTTGATTTGCCATTAGTCTGGCACCAATGGGTTAGCCTGTCAACATCATCCTGGAGTGCGAGGCAGTCATTTTGGGTGGCTATTTTTTAAAACAATTTAAGATCATCCGCGAATAGAAGAAAAAGGCAGTGTCTGAAGGAAGATGCAATATCGTTGATGAAAATGTTGAAAAGTAAAGGTCCCAGGTGTGAACCTTGAGGCACGCCTGATGAGACTGGGATTTGAGAAGCAGTAAAGTTGTTTAACATTACCATCTGGACCCTATCTGCGAGGTAGCTCTCTATCCAGAGGAGTAGGAAGCCAGAAATGCCCAGTGTCTCCAATTTCCTGATCAACACCGCATGATTGACTCTGTCAAACGCTTTGGAAAAGTCGGTGTATATTGTCAGTCAAAGCGTTTGTCAGTATGTCCATGTAGGTAAGAAGATTAGTTTCTGTAGAAGAATTCTTCTTAAAGCCAAACTGCTCGGGTATTATTTCTGCACCTAGTAAAGACGTAACAAACCTTGTGACAATGTTCTCGAGTACCTTAGGAATTTCGTTAAGAATTCAAATAGAACGATAATTGGCCACATTTGCTGAATCTCCCGATTTATGAATAGGTACTACGTAGCTGGTTTTCCAGAAGTGAGGAAAGATGCTCGATTGAAGTGAGCTGTTGAATATAGTATGCAGAGGTCTAGACATTACCAAGCAGCATTTTTTTAAGAATAGAGGTGTGGGTCTACGTTTTTTAATTCGGTATAAATATCTGATATTGGAATAGCGAAATTATTTAAATTGTGTGGACTGAGAGATGGCTGGTGGGGAGGGTCAAAAGATTGGTTAGTGTACACTGAGCCATAGTATTCAGCAAAAAGTTCAGCAGCTTGGGGTCCTATAGTTAGTCCCAAGTTAAAACTAGCTGGTGGTTTACTGGAATTTTGTAAAGAGTTTGTGTAGGACCAGAATTCTATAGGGCTATGTTGCAGGGCTGCTTCGGTGTTTTCTATATAGCTTTGCAAGCTTATTCGAGAGAGATGGTTACACTGGGAACGTAAATTGGAGAAGCTTTGATAATCAAGAGGAAGCCTGCTTTGCTTGTATTTTTGATGGGCGATTTTTTGTGTATGGTAAGTGCTTTTAGGTCTTGTGAGAACCGTTTGGGAAACTGTCTACTGGCAATTTTTTTGATTGGTACTAAGATATCAAAAGTTTTATACAGTACATCATAGAAAAGGTTTATCATATTGTTAACAGACCTATTGAAAAACATGTCCTCCCATGGGATTGAACCCAAATAATCGTTTACAATTCTATAGTCGGCAGATCTGAAGTCGTAGTAAAACCCACCTCCTTATGGGTTTGAAGTGCTGTGATTTTGCTGCAAACTGATTCGAAGGTTCAATGGCGGGTGATTGCTATCAGGTGGAAGTAGGAATTCATCGGCATCAGGCTGAGTGATGGACATCCTGGAATGGCAAAGAACTAAGTCAAGAATGACATTATTTAAGTTGGGTATCTCATTGAGCTGGAACAGATTGTGGAATGCACATACTTCAGACATGTGTTGTATTTTTCCAAGTTCCGTAGGAGGGAGATATCCATCCACATATCGGTGAGTAGTAGATCATCCATCCTCTATAGTCCATCTAGCCTTGGGCAGGTTGAAATCACCCATAACGCAGCACTCAGCATGATTAAACTCTTGAGTTATTTCAAGATTGTTGCCAAAGATCTCATATTTCTCCATGGGAGTGTTTGGTGGTAAGTAGGTACATCCTAGGACCATTTGCTTTTTACCTGTGCCAATTACAACATATACCTGTTCTATATCGCTTGTAGATTCTATTAAGCGTGATGGAATGGAATGATGAACAGCAATCAGGGCCCCTCCAAGACGTGTGGGATTCCAGATGAGTAATTCTGTCTTCGAGTGAGGTGGTAACAGCAGTCACAGACTCCTTTACAAGTACTGGTAGATTGCTTTGCAGGTCTTTCAAATACTTCTCGAGTTCGCTTATGCGATCCATCAGGCCCAATATCTGTTTAACAATGTTGAAGCACCCCTTGCAATAAAATGGAAAGTCTCGTTTCGAGAGAACTATGACCATTATTTCTGTAGGTCCAGTGATGTCACCACATGTTTGGCAAACTACCCTCTTGCAATGGTCGCAGGGGTGCCCAAAAATATCGCTGCTCTTTGCTTTGGGCTCCTTAAAAATTACTGTAGGGTGTAGGTACTGCAAGTCCCGGATATCATAAAAGGTAATATGTTGATATTCGTGCAATCCTTATACTCTTTGGTGATTGTCCTTTATGTCAATGATCTACAGCTCTGCCATGACAAGCCCACAACAATATTTATTTTGATTTTTGAGGAAAAACCAGAAAAACTACTTATTATATGTAAACAAACACATAACCTATTCAACAAACACATAACCTATAGATTTAAATATTTTGAGAAATATTTAAGGTTATAATTCGTTTTAAAAAATATGTAAATTATTGCAAAATTACTTAAATCATTGCGACATTAGAATCATTTTAACAAGATTTAAATCATTTTAAGAAGATTCAAAATCATATGTTATTTTAAAACGACTCAAATCGTTCCAATTGTCGAATCATCAACCAATAGTGATCCATCCATTAAGGTTATTGCAAATTTCGAAACTTTGACGATGTTGTAGTAAACATAGTGTTCTTTAAATCGACTTGAATATATGAAAAAATTTTAATTTTACAAAGTGATTTTGTCACGAAAAAATTATTGAATTAATTTCTTATGATTTAAATCGTTTCCAAATAAATTGAAATTTAAAAAATATTTAACTCGGTAACAACATGATTTTGATTCGTGAAAATGAATTAAATCACGAAAAGATTCATGATTCAAATATTTTCCTAAAGTGAAAAATATCTTTGATGTATGATTCATATCATGTTTAAAATGATTCGTTGTAGCTCGGATTAAAGCTTCCTTTTGAAAAGATGAAAATATCATCTGTTTGCTTGGTCTTTTGTAATTCTCTAAGTAGGTATAATGAAAATAGGTTAACAGCTAACTCAATCTGTTAGCATAATTTGAATCTACAAATCCTGTATATAGATTCCAATGAATTAATGGTGAACTGCTAAGGAATGATATAAAAACTAGTTTCCTGCATCATAAGGAGAGTGTAGTGTAGGAGACACTAATTCGAACGTCTTCCCAAGACAAACAAAAAAGAGCTTTAGTGGATTTAGTTCTTATTGTACCAAAGCGCCCACTTATGTGTAATATTGGAATTCTAATATCATCTTTTGATAAAATATTTAAGGTTTTATGCAAAAAAGGGTCGGCAAAAATATATTTTGCCAATTAAGTAAGCAACCGACATAATTCTCAAACCCAATCTTTTTTAGCACAAAAAGTCTTATTTTTATTATATTCTAATACCCTATAACACAGAATTCGAATTATTTTTAGCGTCGTAACAAATCTCGTACATTAGACGGCTACAACTTTACAAAGTAGGTAGTCCGCGAAGCCCGGAGCGCTAAATCAACTTTCTCGTCTCAAAATATTGGGTCCAGTGACTTCGATCGGAGACTGTTTACGATTCGCTATGGTGCATTCCTTTCGATACGTCGGCTAAAATCGATATTCATCGGAAAATCCTCTCTCTATAGCGTGTAGTGGAATAACTGATAAAGTTTTTTTTCTTAGGGAATGTCCCTTATGAGCAATAATTTTCATTCGATTATGAAACGTAAATGAATTCCAACGCTGGTACTTCTAAAAACCTGCAACGCTGGTGTTTCTAAAACCTGCAGACCTACATTCTTCTTTATCTACTCCAGCAACTGTATGATGACTGTATTTTAACATTTCAGATTTCGAATCCTGTTTTTGCGAAAAGTCTATGAGGCTTGCATACTACCCGTCATAACATACGGACTGGAGAGATGTTAGGAACCAGCCTGAGAGGTCACATTAGAAATGATGAGATTCGAAGAAGAACAAGGGTAACAGATATTATGAGAAGAGTGAAGATGAGCAGGTTACGCTACAAAACAGAACCCATCTAGGTAGACTAACAAAATAATGCAGTGGGGCCCAAGAGCCCCAAAGAGAGATACAGTAAAATCCTAAAAGCAATGGCGGGTTGACAACTGGCTTCAAACTGCCCTAGATAGATGGGCATGAGAGCTAGTGGAATAGGCCTACATTCAGGAGCGGATGAATATAGGTTAAAGAAGATGAAGAAGATCCTATTTGTTTTAGCCCTTGTTCCATGGTTCATCCATTCTTGTAGTAGTTACAGTTGAATATTAATTTCGCATTTGCCCACCCCGTCACTTTTTCCATAGTTTCTACCATCATTATCTTAATAATATTACACTCTCCTGATTCTGGCCAGCAAGTTTTGCTTACTACAAGAATAAATATTTTAAACTTATTTTTCATCTATTGCATTACCGTTTGTGTTTTTTTTATTATTATTGCTATTTTGTATGTGTTATGTTCTTGTAGTCTTTGGCCTATTTTCTTCTTCTTTAATCCATTTAACTGTCTGCTTACGTGCTTATGTCCTAAACTGTTTGGCCATATCTATTTCTGGGAGTATGTAATATCTTCTCTGCTCCGTGCTATACTTTAATTTCTTTTTTATTTAACAACTTTTTATAAAGCAATATTCCTGTTGAAAGTCCGAATATACTGTTATTTTTTTTTATGTATCTGTACTAGTTTATAATTTATTTGACTTATTTTCCTATATGTATTGCTTGTTCTACTATTTTGCCCCTTAATCAGTTCATATTAGAATTGCTGACTATTCTTCCTCTCTTCTATGATGTGTTCCTGTATTTCCTGATATCATTATGTTTTATTCTTTGCTTAAATCATCGATGTTATGATTCGTTTATTATTTATATTGTTATCTATGGTGTGGATGATATTTTCCTTTCTCCGTCCTTTTCATTTGAACTATTCTTGATTATATGTGTGTGGAATGTCGGTATCTCTGAGGTATTTAGTTATTGTAACCGCCTTTAATTTCCTTCTGGTGGTTCTACAAATTGGTGTGATTGTCTTGCTTTTTCATTACTTAGTTCCTTTCGCAATTTCCTTCTTATTACATGCATTTTATACGATATTAATCCATTGTTTTTATTATTACCGATTCACTCACTTAATTCCAGATACGTTAAGTAGCAGAGGGATTAAGCAAGGCTGGGAACCCTTTTGTATTATGAGGTCCTTTGGGTGGACACTTCTCAATGTTTCCGATGAACTTCCAAGCAATCCTCGCAGTCGGTAGCATGGCAGCTTCCTAAACCTGAATGAGCTTTTAGAGGGTTTTAGTCAGCCATTAATGTTCTGTATTTCTTTGCAGGATTAGCACAACGCTAGTGAAATGATTATTGGCACTGTTTCGATATGATTCAACTACCACTCTTTCTTTATTCTAATTTTCAACTTCCGGTACTTGGAAATCTTCTGAGATGTTGTGTGTTGAGTATAATGGCATTTCCACGCACTTTTCTCGATATAGAAGGCGCCTTCAACCACGCGTCACCAGATTCAATCGGAAGAGACCTTGAAGGAAGACAAGTCCCAGGAACCATCCGTCAATGGATCGAGGCCAGCCTTAAAAATAAGACTATCGTATCCACCTATGGCGAGGCAACACTTAAAACAGCAGTCTGGAGAGGATGTCCGCAAGGAGGAGTATTATCCCCACTACTGTGGGCCATTCTAGTGGATAGTCTAAACCAAAAACTTCGGGCGGCAGGCTTTCATTGCCTGGGCTACGCAGATGACTTGACGATTGTGGTGCGAGGGAAGTTACGGGCACCATAACGGAAAGAAGCCATAGAGCCCTTAACATCGTAGACTCTTGGTACAGAGAAGAACAAATATCAGTTAATCCACATAAAACAACAGTGGTGGCATTCACCAAAAGGAGAGGTTTAACAGGGCTAAAGCAAATGAGGCTAGCTGGAAAAGCTATACCCTTCTCCAAAAAAGCCTAATACCTGGGAGTCATCTTTGACCAAAAACTTACATGGAACACGCACATCCAAAAAGTGATGCTAAACGCCACAATGGCTCTAGGTATATGTAGAAGAATGTGTGGAAAAAACTGGGGATTGAACCCGAAAATTCCTCTATGGTTATACACAAGGGTGGCTAGACCCATGATAACATATGGAGCAATCGTCTGGTGGACGAAAACCAGACAGGTAGAGGCGATGAGAAGGCTAAATTTGATACAGAGACTAGTTTGTCTCTGTGTTAACGGAGCCATGAGCACAACGCCAACAGCAGCAGTGGAGGTATTATTAAATCTACCCCCACTCCATGTTCTCATACAAGGCAATCGGCAAATCGGTCTGTTACAGACCAACAGAAGGCCAAACACCACTAATAAGAAGACACGCCACCGAAAACAATAAACTATATTGGGTGATTAAGGAGGATAAAATCCTAGGCAAGCCCTCGGACCGCTCCACTCTGCAGTATAGCTTTGAAAAGGCATTTTCAACATAAATACCACCAAGAGACCTATGGATAAAAGGCCTACCCATAAGGGCAGACATAGTCTGGTATACAGACGGCTCGAAATCCGACCAAGGAATAGGAGCCGGAACCTACGAACCAAGAACAGAGACCAACATGTCGATACTCATGGGCACACTCACCTCAGTATTTCAGGCGGAAATTACAGCTATCATCCTCTGTATAGAGGAAATGATCAGGAGGAAGGTAAACAACAAAACAGTCGTTATCTACTCCGATAGCCAAGCAGCAATCAAAGCAGTATCTTCCAATATAGTAACATCAAAGTTAGTATTGGACTGTATAAATCTGTTGAACGAAATGGGAAGACTTAATGGAAAAGTGACCTTGGCAATAAGTCAATAAGAATCATAGTGGGACTACTAACAGTACTAACAGGATACTGCTGACTAAAGGGACATATGAGTCTAATAGGCCTGGCGGGTGAAACCCTGTGTAGGTTCTGCCAGGAAGGGGAGGAGTTGGCAAAACACATTCTCTGCCACTGTGCAGGACTTTCGAGGTTGTGCTTCGAAACTGAGGAGACAACCAATCCAGAAGCGTTAAGCTACACCATGGAGCCACTGTCGAGACTTTGGAGTCTGACCAAGAAGACACGGTTGGACACAATACTCTAAGTACAAGAAGGGTTGCAATAGATTTACAGGTCGTAGTGACATAAAGGCGATGACGCCTCCTCCACACACATATATCTATCATACTGGCATGTCCACGAAGGTTGCAGCCTTGGAGACATTTCTACGAAGATCCTGGGGAAGAAGTCTATGAATAATGGCTAGGTCCTGATGAATAATGGTGGCAGCATTATGGTACCTATTTTTATCTTCCGATGTAGAGAAAAGCTATCCTCCTGCAGTAACGTGTTATATGCGTCCATAATTACAATTATCGCTCTCTATTTGAGGATCTTTGACAGATAGGTTCTTATTAGAACCACCGGATTTGAATTGCCAATAAAAAGTCTGCTGTGTCTGAGAATAATCTTCCAGAGGCAAGGCAATTGCTTGACGTACATATGTCGCCATGATCCTGCATTTCTCCCTCTTTGCTCCCTCGTCGAGTGCTGAGGCTCAGGACATTCACAATCATCAGTGGTGCATATCATTCTGTGGAGTTCCTATTGCTGCCCTTTCGTTCAAAAGTCCTCTTCCTCCGTCCAGCCGACTAACCGTTGTTTTTCTTACATTGTTTTTTAATTTGCTCTAAAATGGTTTTTGCTATTCAGCTGTGTTTTTAACAGTTTTTTTTAACCTTTCCCACGTCATGATTAATTTCCCGTTCCTGTTTCATTGCTAGATATCTATAAGCTTGGTCCTCCTTTATTGATTCAATTGTCTCTTCACTCGCCATACTGAACCCGCTTGCTGCATCTGGATTCATTTTAAGAAATCTTCTGATCGAGCGGTTTCTTCGTTGCTCCCATTAACTCCATATAGAGTAAGTGACTCAGTTTAAGTGTCGTCCTATAGTGTCTTTTGATACTAAATCCTCATTTGGTGGGATTCAGCAAACTATCACGACAAAACCAGGACGTATCCATAGAATCGCCCTGAAAGATAATATGAGATAACGTCGATAATGCCGGATTCCAAAGTGAATTTTGGTTCGATAATTTGCAGTTCTGTACCCCAGGTTTCCATGAGGAGAAACCAGTTATGAGTCGAAGGCTTTATATCTGTTCTTCATGAGCACTTGGTTGCATTGTTATTATTATTATTATTATTATTATTAATAATATTTTTAATTTTTTTAAGGCCTCAGCTTTGTGTAATTTTTTGCAATATCAAATGCCATTCTACCGATCTATAGGTATCAAATATTTGAAACCACTTGGATTAAAAATAAAGTTAAAGAGATTCAAGTTAACATATTATTAACAATTATTGTTGATTGTTGATAATATTTCTGCCACAATTATTAACCTGAAACGAGCATAATATTATGCTTAAGGGCAGGCTGTAAACTTAATATGTAATGCACCATACCTCCAGCTGCAGTAATTCAAAGACATCTCGTGCACTTTTCTATATTTGTCAGTGACATTTGCTTAATTAGGTTCTATTTCCCAATAGATGCGAATAGGTTTAGTGAATAAATCGCTGCTAGGATTATTGCACTTGCGACTGTTAAAATATAAAAAACCAATATCTTCAGAATGCCTCAATTTATTAAACTTTTTGCAAATAGAATTGATGCATCTCATCACCATTTTGCAACAATCTCTCTCTTTCCGTGCGCGTATAAAATCGCGTTTTCACTAACACATTCTTAGGCAACAACCCCCCCTCCCTCCCTCCCTTCTTCTGAGAGCAAAGCTGGCATACCCACTAAAAACTCAGGTATGTTCCGGCCTGTGCTTTAGTGCATACAGGGTCTACACTGAAGGGCGGAGGGAGGACTTCCGGGATTGGCTCCTATTAAGTCCTGGTCTTCCTATTTTGGTACCTCGCTTGTGATTACTAAGATCACGCCTCGCTTGATTGTGGTGCCGTCCTAGATGCGATATAAGAAGCAGGATTGGATGTTACCCACTGCTACTTTGCGCTCCTTGGTACTGGTCGTCTCTTGTGCGATCACACAATTAGACTCTTAGGTCTTTTGTGTCCAGCCCATATGCGTCTTCCTGGGTCATCTGGATTGTAATCTACTGCTTGCCATAGATCTTCATCGGCATGGTTTTCTCTTCTTTGGAATACGCACCTAGCCCTTCCGACTATAAAGTCATCTAATGGTTGCCAGTATAGGTCAGCCTGCAGGTCGCTGGCGCAAAGATGCGCCAGCTGTCCTCCTAATTAGTATGTTCTCCGTTCCTTTTGGCATCTTAGTACTGGATTTCGCTGCGCATCTCCAGGCCGTTGAACCATGCATCAGTTGAGGCCCAGCTATGGTGTTTTTCATAGTGAGCTTAGTGTTCAGTGACATTTAGCTATGTCTCCCAATTATGATATTTAGCATAGCCATTGCCCACTTGGTCATGCCTTTTGCCGCTTGGGTGTGCCTTTTCCATGCCAAGCCACGGTCCAGGTGCACTCCAAGGTGCTTGACTTCGTCGTTCTAAGGTACGTCGATGATGTTTATCTGAATTTGCGGTCCGGCAGCCTTTCTCCTCCTCTGGAGAATTAAGGTCTGCGCTTTGCGCTCATTCACCTTGATCTTCCAGTTTGTCATCCATGTCGTGAGTTCGTCTGTTGCCTCCTGTAGCACAGCCCTTATCCTAGTTGTATTGTTGTGAGCAAATTGTATCATTGTATCGTCAAGATAATATGAAATTTGCGCGATGTCAAATGATGGTATATTAAGTATAGAGACGGTACCTGTGGTACTCCGCCTATAAGCGTCCTGGGCCTGGATATTTTGCCTTTAATTCTCACTGCTTCCTTCTGTCTGTTAAGTAGCTCCCTATGATCTTGATGATCCGGTCAGAGTATAGAGAGAATCATCTTTTAACACAGCTTCTGATGCCACACTCTGCCAAAGGCTCTTTCTACGTCCAGAAAGATTGTCTCTGCCGCTTGGCCGTTGATAAAGCCTTTTGTTACGTACGCTACTGCCTTTAGCAGTACTGTCCTTTCCTGAATCTGTATTTGAACCCGGGGATCGTGTCGAGTTCGTTGAATTCTTCGTTAAGTCTTCTCAGGAATACTCTCTCAGCCACCTTGCTCACAGCCGAGAGGAGACTGATGGATCCTGTAATTTCCTGGATAGATTTTGTCCTTACCTGGTTTAAGTATTACGATCACCTCAGCCTCTTTCTATCTTCCAAGAAAGTGGCCAAGTCTCATCATTGCACGTGGTTCATTTTTTGAAAGGCTTCTAGAGCATGAGGTTGCTGATTTTGTCGGCATCTGGTGCTTTTCGGACTTTCAGCCTCTTTATAATGTTTGTAACCTCATCTGGTGAGGTTGGTACATCACATCTAGGCTGAATGTGTCTTTCCTCGGGGCGCCTGACTCTTTCTTGGAAATCTGCGCGTAGTTCATCATCCTCGTCAGGATGTTCCTGCCTTGGTTTTGCATGGTTTCGGCGCAGAGTTTCGCCAAAGCGCAATTCACACAGAACGGGTGCATGGTGGTGGCGTGGGACTGGCGTGGTACGAGCATGTACCGCCCGCATGTTAGCCTATGAGGCAGTATATAGATATAGGTGACGTGGTACTGGCGTGATTACTCCCGCCACCGCCACGCCACTTCGAGGCCATGCGAAGCCTACATGAGTGACACTCGCCATACGACAGTCTGAAATTCAGTGTTTGTTTTTCGTCCTTTTAGAACAAGATGCGTGCTGTTTTCCAATTTAATATAGAGTTTCAGCGATATTAATACCCTCTCCTCTGGACTGACGGATTCTCTCCAATTTTGAGACTTCTTTTCAAGGTCAACGTTTACTAAACTTAATATTCTACAGAGACATTAGAAACGTCTAGACGTTCAGAGTACATGCTGAACTCCCGCATAAAGTTGAACGAAGCACAATTTTTTCCTTTATCTAACCACAAAGGATGTATCCAGTATCTCCTCTCCCTTTGTATGTCAGCTAAATTCACAAGCTCCAACATATCCTTGTTATCTTTGTCGTCCGAAATCGTGTTCACTTCACTTCGCACTGACAAATGACAAATATCGGTATCCCTTCTGTGTGTATTGAGCCAGCCACGTCCGCTCCACGCTTCACGACTGCACCACGCCAGTTCCACGCCACCACCACCACGCACTCGTTCTGTCTGAATTGCGCCTTTTTTATAGTCTCCTTAGCCAAGATTCGTCTCTATGCGCCTCTATTTTAGGTTGTTGCTATGTTGATTTAATGTCACTCTGTCATAGAGAGACATTAGCCTTTCATATTTCAGCTGCCTTTCCAAAATATACAAAATATACTCATCCATAAGACCTTCTAAGTCATCCACTGTTGTTCGGTTTAGTGATGAGCAACGTAACACCAAGACCAAGACTTGCGTGGTCTTGGTCTTATTCTTGCACATATAGAGTGTTGTTCTTGGTCTTGATCTTGCAAATTGATGTGTTATCTTGGTATTGGTCTTGCAGCAATAGTCTTGCATGTCTTGCTTTTAAACAAGGCGCAAAATTAGAAAACATAATATACAGGATAAAACGATAAAATAATCTCAGACTGTTGCAAGATTGCAAGATCGAGACCAGTCTCGCTCATCACTAGTTGGGGTTATAATGTCAGTTATTGTTATTACGTTCTTTATAGATTTTTTGATGACAAATATTTTGCATGCATATCCTCCTTGGCTTGAGCTTCTCTTCAACTCCGATGTCTTTATGACTACTGACGTTTCTAGAAAGTAGCAGATGATTTCCTGGCTTTTTGAAACAACGAAAATGTTCATCCATAAAAGGGTCAGTGAGAAAAGGGAATAAAAATTGCTAGTGGAATTGAAATTGCGAGAGATCACTTGTCACTTAAAAAGCTTAATCATCATTAAGAATATTTGACTCCACATTTAACCAGAAAAATCGCATGGAACCTAATTAGCGAACAGCAAACATTACTTTATGCTGCTTAGGATTGGCTTACCTTACGATTTTATTCCACTTTTCTACGTCACGTTTGAAAATTACATTTTCAAAAGAAAAGCAGATGATGCAGAAAATATTGACGCCTAAAAGTAAACGCAACGCATTTTTTATCGTTTCAAGGTGGTTTGGTTTTATTTTAATCCTCTTAACCGTACCAATTTAATTTAATTGCTAGATATTTATCAATTAGTAGTTTTAAAAGGATATTTGTCCATCAATTTTTTAGAACAAGGTGGCACTAACTAGTAAAATTAAAACCTTAAGGGGAAACGACAACGACTATATACTAGAGGTGTATTGATTCGTTGTTAAATTAATATTATTTCTTAGTAATATATTTTTTTTGTCAGGGAGACTTCATGTTTACCACACTCATCATGTGCGAAGACATGGTGATATGGGACTCTGTGATCAAGGTCAGCAGTCTACCCACCAAAACTCTTCTTTCTGAACTGTTTTTGGACATGGCATCGCTATAACACCCGGCGTACTTCCACCTGCTATAGTTATTGTCCTATCTCATCTTTCTCTTGTCTGGCCATTTTTTAACCGCGTTCCATGAGTCTGGGCTCTTAGTTACCGTTTCTGTCACATTTATCTGGGGTCAGTATAAGGTCTGGCTCCCAGTTACACTGACACCTCTCTCTTGTCCATTCAGTGGATTAGGGTTATTGCAATATCTGCAAATGACTTGCCCATCTTTTGAAACAAGCACCAAAGGTGAACGACTTGACAGAGGTAGAAAAGGAAAGAAAAAAGGGCACTATGACCGGTGACATCAGCATGAGTTCTCTCCGAGTACCCGCTCAAGTAGAGATGGGGCAAAACCGGCAAATCGATACTCAAGAAAGCTACACGATGCAAAACTGGATATCTCGCTGCAGCTTTCAGAGAACGCAATCTAGCCACCAAGAAGTAAGAGACAAGCCAGAAGAAAGAAGCTAAAATATTAGAGTAAAGTATAATATATTTTTTATTACGCATGCATCATAATCAACGATTATCGCACGCTGCAGCGTGCTTAAAATGATGTTTATGATGCGCCTACTTTTTTAAAGGTTGCTATAGAAACATTTGATCATGTCAAATGTGACAGATTAATATATTCGTCAATATATCCCTAAAGTTATATATTTAACACATTTTTGAGATTATGATGCATTCGTAATAAAAAATAGCGTATGATATACGTGTATAAGAGGCCTTTAAAGCCCTTGCGACTTACAAAACACTCCGCTGCGCGTCGTGTTTTGAAATATGTCGCGCGTGCTTTAAGGGCCCTCTTATACACTTATATCATAATATACTATTATATAATGTTATAATTCAAAGATCAACGTTCGTTGGTTGGACGCCTCCTACGAAAGCTGAAACTAGCAACTATTCAAACCAGGAATAAGCATTTTTCATGAAAAGCAAACGAGATGGCATTGCAAAAATCAAAATTTCATAAAATGTCGGTAAATTGTGTCTAAACGTTGATTGGCTAATAGGCGCCTATTAGCCAATCAATGGTATAAATAAACATTGTTAAATATAGTAGTAGAAACGGGATGAGTAAAACTTCAATATTGATAGGTGAAATTATATGAGACAGGACTGTCTTGTGAATGTTAAAAGAGTTCTACATACTATTTGTTCTTTGCATATTGAATATCTAGAATTAGAGTTGTAATAGTATTAAGACAATTTATAAAAATAATTTTCTTTTTGTTACATGTCTACCACCAAGCATCAGTGCTAGTTTCTCCAGCGGACTCTCATGGATAAACCCTCCAATAATTTAAGAGGATGTAAAACAATGTTAAGAAATGGACTGCAGTGGAGGCTAGAGGGAGTTATAAAGTAACAAAACCACTGATGCTATTTTGTATTGTGTAGCTATAATGTGATGTTGTAATATGCGAAAAGTTTTCTCGAATAGAGGTCTTTCCTTTTCAAGCAATATAATTCCTGTTAACATTGGGGACCAACGTTTAGAGGGCGGGGGAACGTGTGCATAGACACTAAATGTCAAAGTTGTTACCAAGTGCCCCACCAAATTTGAAACTGAAGCTTTGAGAAGGTTAGTCGAGAATAAACTGTCGAAAGATTATGAAATAGACACCACAAAAGTAATGAAGCCTCTTATAAAGATACCGGAATATAGAAAGAAGCTCACTGAGGAAGAAATTGAGATATCTATCAGAAAACAAAATTCCTTCATTAACGAACAAGACCAACTATCAGCGACATATATCAGATACCATGTTCAAAATCATACTAGAACTATTTATGTTGAGTGTTCAGCAGACCTATTTCACAGGCTCATATACAATAGGAAGGTATATATTGGATGGGAATGGTATCCAGTTTATGAGGAGATAAATATTCCAAGGTGTTACAACTGTCAAGGATTTTTTACAAGAGTTACCAGTGTGAGTCCAAAAAAATATGCCCAAGATGTACAGAAGAACATGATCTCAGAGATTGCCAAGGTACGAACGTCAAGAAATGTCATAACTGCATAAATTCAAACAGAACTCATAAAACAAAATATGCCATAAACCATGAAGCTAGTAGTTTTGAATGCTCCACTCTTCAGTACCACATCACCATCAAGAAGACAAGGATCGATTATGGATAGAGCAGCCACCCAACAAGAAGTGGAAGTTCTTGAACAAAATCAGGATGAAGATAAGTGTACGGTAATTGATGGTGAAATATTAATAGAAACTATAAGTTATCCAGCCAAAATATTAAATTTATTGCATGTAAAGTACTATAGGGCAGATTTCTGCGATATTATTATATTGAGTGAAAGCTGGCAAATTGAGTCTTGTAAACAATTTAATATTCCAAATTACAGTAATTATTACAATAATGCGTCCAGAATGACGGAATTCTAGTATTTTATAAATCAAATTTTAATGTACAAATCTCAAGTCATGTGCTGCAAAAGACTGATGTTGCAGTAACAAAGCTAAATTTTGAAATAAATAACCTAACATATTCAGTTATAGCCATGTATAGACCACCCTCAACTAATGTTCAGTTGTTTCTCCAGGATTTGGGGTCGTACTTAGAATCATCTAAGAACAACACACATGTACAAGTTCTAACTGGTGACATAAATATTGATTTATTGAGCAATAATATTGTTACCACGGATTACCTCTCTATTTTAGCGATCTATGGTTATTCTCTCCTAATTAATAAACCGACTCGTGTAACTCCCACGTTATCTACATGTTTAGACCATATATTTACTAAGACAAAAATAAAGAATTAATTTCAGTATGATTCTTATGTAATACGTCATGACATTACCGATCACTGTCCTATTATGCTAAACTTTAGTACTGATCTTAAAAATATTGCACACAAAAATTCTGGTGACTCCAAAGTATTTACTAGGATTAATTTTGAAAAGCTCCAGGCCCTTTTTGAACAACAATCATGGCAAAATGTTTTTAGCGTGGCCGATTCTGAGCATGCAACTAGTCTGTTTGTAAAGGAAGTTCACAAAGTAATTCAAAACTCAAAAACAGTTACACTAATACAGGATCAAAAAAGGTAAAATGGATTAAACCCTGGATCTCGGCATGTATAGTTGCATCAATCAAGAATAGGGATTTCTCTTATCAAAAAGGATTAGAATACAAAAAATACCGTAATAATTTTAAAAAAATTATAACCACAGGAAAAAACAACTACTATAGAAACAAAATAGATGAAAATAAGAAAGATCTAAAAAAGATTTACAAAATTATAACTGAAGCCACGAACGAAAGTAGTCAAAAAATTGAAAAAAAAAATTCATATATTTGATGAAAATGGACAATAATTTGACAATGATAGGAATATGGCCAATTTCTGTAATGGTTTTTTCACTAACATTGGACTGAAAATGGCGGAAAAAATAAATAATGAAGGCATAGATTTTTTGAGTAACATACCAATTAACGATAATTCTATGTATCTAAAACCTGTAACTAACAACGAATTAATCAAACATATTAATTCCCTAAAAAATAACTGTAGTCCAGGCATTGATGGCATTACAACAGAAATTATAAAAAAGATTCATGCTCACATAATTTCTCCACTTGAACACATTATTAATCTGGTTTTTCTCACGGGTGTTGTTCCCGAACAGTTCAAAAATTCTGTGGTGGTGCCTATCCACAAATCAGGAAATAAAAAAGATATCAACAACTATAGACCAATCAGTCTGATTAACACTTTCTCCAAGATATTGGAGAAATGTATGAAGGACTGGCTTATTTAATTTTTGAACGTGAACAACATTCTGTCGGATAGGCAGTTTGGATTTGTTGCTGGACTGAGCACTAGTGATGCAATTTATAAATTAATAAAACGAGTAACCAGCCATCTTGATAGTGGTCGGAAGTGTATAGCAGTTTTCCTAGATCTTGCGGAGGCATTCGATACTGTGCCGCACGATCTCCTGCTTAAAATGTAAAGCAGGCATGGGATTAGGGGCACTGTATTGGATGTCTTTAAGAGTTACCTTACGGGCAGGTGCCAGTATGTTCGGATTGGTGATGCTGTGAGTGGAGAGGAACAGATTCAGATTGGAGTGCCCCAGGGTACCGTGTTAGAACCTCTTTTGTTTAATCTTTACATAAATGCCCTTACAAACCTTGACATAAAGGGTACAATAATATCATACGAATTCAAGGTTGATCTTGGGAAGATGTTAGGGAAGTGGTCCAAACGGAACTGGGGAGAATTAAACATCTTTTAAAGTCGCTAAAACTTTCTCTTAACATAAAAAAGACAAATAACATAGCCTTCTCTATTAATGCGTCAAACAGACCAAATTTTCAAAACATAAAAATTCATAACTTTGAAGAAGAAATTACAGCAGTAAAAAATCTGACGTATTTGGGCATTATTATTGATGAAAACTTGAAATGGGAGGAACATGCACTATATATAACAAAAAAAGTTAAAGCTCTTTTATATAAGTTTTATCAACTACGAGAATTACTATCTAGAAGACTACTGCTGTTGATTTACAAGACACTGATTGAGTCCTTGTTGACTTATGGTATATTGATATGGGGTGGTCTGTATAATAATGCTCTAAACCAACTTAATGTTGTCCAAAACACAATTTTAAAAATATTATTTAAAAAGAATAGATTGTATCCCACCACTTTGTTGTACCAACAAAATATTTATAACATTCGTACAATGTATGTCTCTAAATTATGTGCTTTTGTCTTGAATTCCAGTGAAGTTAGGCAATATGCTGGTCATGGCCATGTAACTAGATTTAGAACAAATAATAACTTGAATATTCCAAAAAGTCACAGAAAAATAAATCAAAAATCTGTTACTTACTTAGGCCCTAAATGTTTTAATCTTTTACCAAATGATATAAGGGAGATTAAGAATAAGAAAAAAATCTCTGACTGTACCAGGGAGTATATTAAAAATAATTTTCATTTATTCGCATCCCTGTTTTAGTGGGTGACAATTTCCAATTTCACTTCTTTCTGCCTTTCTTCTTTTATTTTTTTCTTTTTACTTCAATTGCTTTAGTCTACTAAGAAATGTGTACAAAATCTGAATTTCTGATTTTTTTTTTAGTTTAGCTACATATATAGGTACTACATGTGGATTAGATGTAAGCTTTACTTCGGCACATACGGATGTTTTACATCTAGGTGCAACTTACTTGTAAAAATGTGAATTTAAAAAATTTATTGTGTACTCATTATTGTATATTAAAGTTATTATTAAATAAATAAATAAATAAAATAAATAAAAATAAAACAAATAAATATCACCCTGCCCTAAGCTTAAACTTGAACTTGGAAATTATTATTTAAACATTAAAAGCACACTATGAACAACGCGAGCAGACAGCGCGAACGATTCTCAACCTTAAACATGCTACGCTCAGCAGGTTTTATGATATAAATACGCTAGTGAACTTGTTAGATTTGTGTCTCGTCTAAAACCTGAGTCGTCTTGCTCGAGCACATTTCCCGCAGACTCAATATCCTTTCCTGAGTCAGTATTACAAGTCGAATCTACAGGAGATTTATTAAACGATAATTTTCAGAGTAAAAATCAGTAGAGTTGAAGTGCAAATTTTAAGTTTAAACTCTAAGTGGAAATTTGATTTGAATTTGAACCCAAACTAACTATAAATGAAACACAACACAAACTCTTAAGAAAAACTAGATTTATAAAAAACTGACCAAGGATCTATAAACAATTCATAAATATGCCTCAATCGAGAAAGCATGCGCACTTTAGTAATTGGATATAATATAATCTCATTTCTGACCGATAAACATTGTTAACTTTTCTCGTTGATTTTGACCAATATACGTTGTTATTATTTATCCGAAGTGCTTTCTTTATCATCTCTTCTCACCTGACTTAGAGCGATTCCGGATCTGAGCTACTCTTCTGCACGTTAATCAAGGCGTGGCGTCACGGGATAAAAAATTTCGTGATACTATGGATCACTCCACTCAGTATTTACCTCTCGATAGTGCATGTGTCCCCTATATTGGGCATTATTCTGGATAACGCCAATGCCTTCTTCTCCGCCTTTTTGGTTACAATTTTAATGTGCACCGCAAATGTCCTGTTATCATTTAGTAGAACCCCATAGATCTCTATTTCTACTCCTATTCGTATGAACTGGATATTTATTACCTTTTTGGGTCCTATCATTATCATGATCTCTGTTTTTTGGTGCGTTAATTCTAGTCTGTTAAGCTACATACAATTTTCTATTCAGTGATTCATTATGTGCCAATTCTTTCTCGTCAACCGCTGTCGCCACCAATTGCTATTGCCCCAACCGTTAACTCTAGCTTGGTGAACCATCACTAATCCCAGTAGGATTCTGCCGTATCTATCCTAACCTTTCTTCCCCTGAAATGAGATATTTTTCTCTGTAACTCGCCAAATTTTTGACTTATTATGGCTGTATTAAACGCATCACCCTAATTACTACTCCAATGGCTTGAGCAGTAGATCTCTTTATTTCTCCCTAACCCAATTTATCCCCAACCAATGCTGCCACAGTGATAGATCCTCTCCTTCCTCTATTTCCTCTTCCAGCCTAATCCTTACCAACCCTTCGTATAGCTTTCTCAGCGTATTTAATAAACACATCGGCTTATCTGACGGGTCTTGATGTTGTTTGCCTCCTGTCCGAATTGATACCAGTCTAGCTATTTTCCAATCGTCCAAGAACTCCTGCCTGCTCAGTTAATGGTTTGGGTTGGTCTAACTGCAGATTATCTAGTCTGCAGGAAAACAATCCTTCAGCGATGTTGTTAGATCTATTTACTAGCTTTTCAGTAACAATTTTATATCCTGTGCCCCATATGTTCTGGTCGAGCTCATTACATAATTCCTGCTAATGCCTCCCCCTTTTGGCTTGTTTAATATATCTACACCATTCATTTCCCATATAGTGTTCTCTAGCTTGTTCTTAGTCTTCTCGTATGGTTAATGGCCTCATGTGATTGCATTTCCCATTCCATCAATAGGGAACATGTGATTTTCTTATTATCCCTCTACCCATTTTGCTAGCTATATATGCGTCATTCAGGGCTTTTGTGAGAGCTTTTTTGTCTCATCTGCTCTTTCCATTTTCTCATCTTGTAGTTTCCATTCGAGAACCGTCCTGAAGAATTCCCAATCTTTTTACCTTTTGTTTTCTCTATACCGCTTTTTCAATTCTTCAATTTTGAAATAGATAAAACCACAATGTAATTTCGCATTTTTGGCGTCGTCACCATCTTTTTTGATAATATTTTCTTCTTTAAAAGAAGACTGAAATGATGGAGAAATGTGTCGGTTCAAACATGATATTTTTCAATTCAATTAAGGTATGCGCTCTATATTTACCAATCAGAGGGAACCAACAGGCAAAGCAGGAATAAAAACGCCTTTTTTATAAAAAGTGATGAACTATTTAAAAACTCGAAAGAAATGTGAACATTGCCTTAGAGTACGTGCCATAATAGAACACTCTCTATTGAATCCTCAAAAAAACAGTGTCCGAATGTAAATATTGCCAGTATGTTAAGCTTCCAAGTAAAAAATTGCCCTCTGGCTCCGTCTCTGATATACTACCCGTTATCAATAAATTTCTCATTATAATAATGAAAAGATTTCCTTATTTTAATATTTCGTTTGTTATTTAGGATACAAACAAATTTAAATAATTCAAAACGTTGCAAAAACGTCGCGGTTAAACGAATAGAAAACCATAAAATAGCGACGAATGTTTTGTCGGTTCAGAGAGCACCCACCGCGAAAAGACCTCCTCGATCTTCTATGTGGTTATGACTAAACGCTTTTGGTTGAAATTTACAAGCGAAATAACAATAATTCGTAAATAATTACCAGGTAATGAGTTTATGAGATCGTCTATGGATCGATAATGGTCTGAAAGATAATGTTGGTTTCTAAAAATCGTAAGTCACGACATTGTATATAATACCAGTCCAAACGTTCTCAACTTTTTATACACCTTTTTCTTGGATCAGATGTAAAATTTTAATTAATCATGCATTCTGGTTCCATTTTCAAAACAGTACTTCATTTAGCATATCGAGGCTATATATGGAGGAATTCGGCTTTGAAAGTTTCTTGCAGTCACGTATCAGATAGGTTCAATAGGATCTAAGTCTGAGCTACGTGGTGGCCAGTTTGCTTTTTGCATTTTGGAATCACACGCGTGGCTGGTAAAAATCTTGCAATGTGTGAATGAGCAACATAAAGTTGATATCACGTCCGTGTCTCTCCCTTAATTATTATTAATTATATTTTTGACATTTTTATATTTTTTTACAATTTTTATAATCACATAAAAAAAATTGCTTTTAATTTTGCCAACAAGCCTACTGGTAAACCTAATTTGTTTTATATACTTGCAAGCATATGGAAAGGTTTAGGGTAATTTTGAGAGTCTATTAGCACGCCACTTTTGGTTAACCAACATTTTTGTCTAACCCAAACTAGCCAAAACTAACGTTTCATAACAATATCCTATTAAAATGTTTCAACAGCGAAAAATAAAAAGGAAATCTTAACCTTCATTTTCCGACACTTTTCTATTCTATTAAAATTCAATAAATACTGGCCGAATAGTCGTGGCAGCTGAGGCCGAAAACAATTTAAATGAAGAAATACATTTTGCCAATAGAGCTACCAAATTTTTGACATATCGATTTTTCCTCAAAAAAAAAAAATTAAGTTTACCTATTGCTGTGTCGATACTTTTGGCAAAAAAAATATCGATATAAATTGCTCGTGAAAAACACAATTTTAGACTAATTTTTAAATTGCTGTAATTTGAAAATGGATTGAGTTATCTTGATGAGCTTTCCAAATCCTGGAAGGTCGTTTCATTAAAATTTTGCATCGAAGTGGCGCTTTGCGCTAACAAGAATATTTGGATATTATACAGGGCTGCGGAAAAAGTAGTCCAAAATTTAAAAAGTTTAAGCTTTACATTTGCGTCAGTACTTGTTTGTTTGATTATATAATTACAAAATTTATTTTACTGATAAAAAAAACGAAAATGTAGCAAAATGTCAGTTAAGTTAGTTATTTGCAACTAATTTTTGTAAATTTAAAATTGTAATTGGCAAAGGATAAATTAAAAACGATTAATGTGTAAAAAAACGCAATTCAGATCACTTAAGAAGAATTAAAGAATGCAGATCACTTAGGTGGCCCAGGTTCAAATATCACTGCGTGCACTCGCTTCTTTATGTTCCTTTATAAATTTATTTTTGTGTTTTAACTTAAATTTAGGCCCCCGTTGTCATATTTTCAATTTCGATGTTCTTCACCTTCTTATTATTATGTTCTAGATGAGAAAAGAGAGAGTAATCACTCCCACTACCTCCAGATACCTACGCCCTTGGATTCGAGGCATTTTACGTTCAAAAGTAACAAAATTTACCGATAACTTTTACCGTATTTGACAAATTAATAGCAGAAGTTAAGATGAACTTGCAGAGTTATCGAGTAAACTTTCAACGCTAATGAATATCATCAGCTGTCTCGATGCCGCATTTAGAAAAGAGTTGCTTAAGGAATGCGATTAATTCAATTCATCTCAAAACTGCTCTATTGTCGATATTCACCTTTTTATTATTATGTTCTAGGTGGTAAGGGAGAGAGTAATCACATCGAGTGCCTCCCCCATATCTACGCATTTGGATTCGAGGCATTTTACGTTCGAAAGTGGCAAAATTTACCGATAACTTTTACCGTATTTGGGAAATTAACCACGGAAGTTAGGGCAAACCTGCAGAGTTATCGATTAAATTTCAGTAGACGTCAGTAGACGTCTCTCGTACATCAGAGGGTTTCAGAGTTGCGCGCGCATTACATTGCTGACCAACACCATATCTTTAGGGTCTAGCAAATTGCTGTCAACTGGTCCGTAGCTCAATGGTTGGATGCTGCGTCTGCGATACGCGGCTGCCCGGGTTCGATTCCAGTGGTAAGACATGTTTTTTTTTATTTTTAATATTATTTCTAAAGTTTTTTTCTTCATTTTGGGCATGCCTTGGGTTAGTTTTAGTTAGTTTCTGTTGGTTGCGCCCCCGTAGCGAGCGAAGGGTCATGCGTGAAGCGTAATGTTACTAATTGGGCGCCACTTTGTGATGAATTAAACAGTTTGGCGTCACTTAATATTGATATACTAGCTCAGTCGCCAATTTGTAAGGATAAAGCGAAAGTTAATTTATTTAGTTTATTTAAATATGAGATTCTTTGTCACTGAGGATGTGAGTTGTCTCTTTCATTAATTATATATTTTTTTATTTGTGGGCGCCAGAGTTCTTAGAGATAATGCAAGCAGAAAATGAATACTTAGATATCAATAATTATAAAGATAAGAATATTAAAAAGTTGCACTTATAATTCGCGTCTTACAGAACCCGATTCTGTAATAAAGTAAACAAAGTATTTTTTAAAACAACAATGTATATTAATTTAACAGTTAATTCACAATTATGAGTTATGATGGTATCATGTAAAATGAGGATTATCAATACAATTAAATTACAATTTAAATTATTTGATATTTATGTTTTGAATAAATTGACTAGCAATGAGAATTAAAATTAATGTAAAATATTAAAAAAATTGACTGAATAAGTAAGATGATTACAATGGTCGGTACAAATATATTACTCTTCGGATTGGCTAATACTTAGCTTGTCCAGCTATCCCGTAACCATGCAACCGTATTGGGACTTCTACTGTAACCTGCTTCTGGCTATTCCCAAGTTCAATTAACTTGAGGACATCTAGGACTTAAAGGTTGTGGGTATCTGTTCCCTCTGTCAATTTGCTAGGGCGACGTGGATGGACAGCTGATGCTCTTTCCCAGTCGACTCGTGAATTGTATAC
>JAEQML010051928.1:0-44067 GCA_016904865.1 Pissodes strobi
AAATAATATATTTCGTGACAAGTGCGTAATTATCTTACAAACTAATTATAATTTTTTTTGGCTTTGCTTTCGAACAAAGATTAACTTTTCTTAACTTGTTCTCCTTAATTAGGGCAACATTTATTTTATTCTTATTTTCTTTTAAATGACCTTTGAATATTGGACCAATATTATCTAGCCGAAAACGCCTGATTAAATTTAATCAAATTCTAAAATTCAGTTAAATCCGTTTGTTCTAGAGCAAATCAGACTTTGGATTAAATTTTTGAACTTTTAATTGACTGACGCAATGTATGTCGAACTAGTTTATTATTATTCACAGTTTTTCACGATTTCTGGCTTACGTTGAATACCCATAGATCAGATACCTATTATTGTTGATACGGCCTAGTAGACTTTGGGATATTCTAAATTTTTATTGTGGCCTTTGATATATTTTTTATTGATATTCAATGTTTATTATCTTGTCCAACCGGTAACTTGATTGGGAATTACTTATGCTTAAGTTGACATACGTTAAGGTCTGTAATTGATTGGTTGCTACAATAACGCAAGGTCTAACTAGTTTTTTTGCATATCGTTTTTTTTTTGCGGCAGTAACCAACGTATCTTAACTGATACCCAGATAGAGATAGTTAGTTAGTAATGCGGCCTTGTAATGAATCATGATTCGACGTCCGCGAATTAGTCTTTAATTAAGTGACTACTTGAGCTATTTCAACTTACCTATAACGAATAGTTATTTGCAGCATCGCTGGCCTTCATCATATTTTACTGTCGTTTTTTTTATTAAGGCTTAAAGCGCTCATCATTAATTACAATTGAATATTTCGTAGTTTGTTTAGATCAAGCGTGTGATTTATTTCACCAAGTACAGCCTACTATTTTTCGTTGAAATATAGGTATTACCATAAAATTAATCTGCTAGAATTACTGGTCATTTTCTCATCCTTATGCTTTCTTTTTATGATCAACTGTGATATTTCATTTAACAGTAATAAAACAGATCCTTTGTTTGTCTATTTACCTGTTTTATTTAATTAACTCTTATTTACGATTCCAAAGGAAAGGCCCGCTGAAGTAAGCATCTGATTGTTTATTATTTGCGCTCAATAATTGAATTAAATTCCACATACTAGAAGTTCCACTTGAAAATTTCAATTTTTTTTACACAACAAACACGTAAGATTGGCATTATCTTCAGTCTTCTTAAAATATTTCCAGCAATCACTCATATTGAAGATTAACTTTATGATGTAAAATAAAAAATATACAGAATACAGATTACTACCTATAGGTATTTATTAGGTACCGAATAATTTACGAACAGTAGGAAGTACTGGAAGTAGGAAGTAGGAACGTAGGAACTACTATGCCTTGCCAGGAAGGAAACAAATCGGTTTATTATTTGTCTTGTGCCAACAAGTCCGGTGCGCCTGTGCTCACTCCTTTGATCCCTTCGAAATGCCGGCTGTTTTTGCAAGCGGCCGTAAATTATGCCAGCACCCATCCATTCATATTTCGTTACATACCACATACCTACTGGACGGTTATTATATTTGGAAATGCTTTTAGAGGGCGATTGAAAAATAATATCTACCTTTAATAGAATACCTTTATATTTATTTAAGTTTTAAAAAATTGTAATATTTTTTCTGCTCAGAATTTATATCGGTTCTAATTTGTAATAAACAATATTTTTAATTTAATTATTAACTTGGAGTTTTTATCAATAACGACTAAAAACTGGAATAAATTTGGTTCACTAGAATTTAATGATTGTGCCCTAATCGGCAGGGAAACTGAACTAATGGAAATATGCTTAAGAACAAATTATAAATTATGATTAGCCTATGATGACTGTGTATTAACCGATTAACCGGTTAACCGGTTATCCGAATACCCGGTTTTTACTATTATTCGAATACCCGGTTTTATCCGAAACCGGTTTTTAAGAAAACCGAATAACCGGTTTCAACTTTTCACGGTTTTTGCCAGCACTAATAAAAAGTAAAAAAGTTACAATTTTTTAAAATAGACATTTTTCCGCCATTTTGCATTCGCCATATTTTTTAAAAAACAAATTTACTAGGATGACAACAAGTCAAAACGTGATCTATGGGCTACCCATAACAAAGTTAGCTTATCGGCACAAAGTTGGCACGACTTTCACACGAAAGTCGATTTGTCCATAGACTATAAGCTAGAATGAGTTCCATATTTTACCTTTAGGGTATTTCTCGCTTGTGCTGTCTACAAGCCCGTAACGCCTTAAATAAATCAACCCGCTCCTACTCTCTGACATTTGAGCTAGGGCCTAATTTATATGCTCGGCGACAACTTGTTTTAGCCTACGCATTGACATACGTAAATTCATTAAATTTTGAATTCTCAAAATTTAATTTTTTCTTTCGATTTGAGATTATTCACTCTCAGTTCGTTCTAAGCTGGAGTGAAGGTTTTGCGCCCATTAGAAGGACATAAAGAGCGTAATAAAATAGTTAGTAAATGGTCGGGTCGATATGGGGCAAATTACTACATTTCGAAACCAATTTGTCTAAAAATTTCTGATGATATGGTTATTATAGAAATGTCACGATTAGAAATTAAAATTAGTAAACCTATATATGGGGGCTTTAGTATATTGGATCCAGGGCCGTTCTTAGACACTTGGCTGCCTTTGTGCGTGCATCAAAAGTGCCGTCCTATTAATAAAAAAGATACATTTTTCCAACCAAAAATATTTTATTAAATATTGCATAACAGATAACAAAAATATAAAAATAAATTAAACTAAACAGCAAAACGCAAATAATATAACAACATTTTTGCATTTTACTTAAGCACTATTTATGAAAAAATATTACTCAAGATGATAAGTATATTTTAGAAATTTCTTAGAAAAATTTTTACCAGTCTCATTAGCAGGATATTGTTTTTCTATTTGCTGAGGGTCATTTTGAACTAATAATTCAATTATTCGATTTTTCATAATGCCAGGCCAAGTGATCGGATCATTAACATCAAAATCGTCAGTTTCAACAACAGTTTCCGATGTTTTTTACACGGTTGTTAATCAAGATCTACCGGTCTACTTACACTACAATCTGCAGGTTCACTCACACTGGGCTCCTTCTCCGAAATTTTTGGAATATCACCACTTTGCATCTGCGAAGATGATGAAGTTGATGCGTCTGGTTCAATTTTTAAGTATTTTTGCAAAGATCCGCTTAATTTTCTTTTGTTGGCTTCTTTTCCTAATTTTCTTTTCCGGTATCGTGATCCCGAAAGTCGTTTTGCCTTTCTATCGGATTCGGACATGTGAAAGTCAAAAGTACGAAAATAATTAATTTAAAACGGTAAAGAAGTACCTACCGGTGTAAATATCCTATATTTTTAATTATATAAAATTATATGTAATAACGGAAATTTCTTTCCTTTTGTAGTAAACTAAACCACCAAGGAAAAAGTATCTCTCGATTAAAAAAATCGAAATCGTAAAAATATCACTACTCTTAAACACATCAAATTCTATTTTGGGTGTTGCTGACTGTTGCGTTACTCTTTGCGGCTGTGCAAACTTTTTCTTTAATTCAATTTTTTTTTAATTGAATAATAAAAATAAACCCATGTGACATTGTTGTTTATTCTTTGGCGAAAAGATGCTTTCAGGTTTTGATTGGAAAATGTTGGTTCACGAGCGATGAAGGAGCGAGTGGATTAATTCCATGAACAGATTAAAGCCTTTTTACCATCGCATCGTGTATAATATTCAATTTTACTCCTGAGCTGAAATATGTATTAAATATTGATAAAAAGGAAACAGTTTGATTAATTTATATTGGGAGTCAAATTGGCGTGATCGCGGTTGTTATAAATTTTGTTAATTGCGACGCAACTTATTTTGACTCTTAGCGCTATTAAAAAATTTTTAGATTGTTCTAAAAAACGTGCGATTTTAATATACGAAATGAATAGCGTGAAGAAAATGCTTTGCCAGAAGATGTCAAAATTGAAGCTGCAGATGCGAAGAACAGTTTATTGCCGCAAAAATCGCGCCTAAAGTAAGAACAAGAATATAGAGATGACCTGTCAAAGATGGAAGACCCTGAAAAATGTTGAGTGTCTGAAAATATATGACAGTGGGTAAAATTGACATCTGAGCGGGTAAACATTGTTTAATTTCACTATTTTAAATAAACTGTTACTTTAACAACGAGTTTTGAATCGATAAAATTACCCAGTTTCCCATCCGCGATAGAATAAAGGTTTTTTAAGGATTGTTTCTAAAAAAAAATAAGATTTTGGGTTTGTTTATTTTCTTTTAATTGTAAAAAATTACGCATTTGGCTGTCTCGGCCGCCCCCTTAATCGGCCGCCTTTGTGCACGCACAACCTGCACACCCCTAAGAACGGCCCTGATTGGATCTAACAAAAACTTTCTTATACGATTTTCATTACAGACTCATTAATATATCAATTTTATGTGGATGATATGTATAAAATTATAAAAGACGGCATTCACAGATTTGATACATCTGATTATCCAGAAAATAATGTGTATAAGATGCCATTAAAAAAACAACAACAAAAAGTTCTCTTGGATTAATGAAAGGCGGAAACAATGGAACGATTATGACAGAATCTATTGGTCTCAGATCTAAAATCATTGTTTAGCCGAAATTTCGTCCAGCCTAAATTAAATATTTTTTGGCAGAAATTTCATCTAAATATTAAGGACCTATCCGAAATTTAACCACGCCCACCCCCCGATATTCAAATTCAACTATTTTCGCCGAGGAATTGATGCCATTCACTTAAGCGGAGTATAGTCAAGGGCATGATGTCATTTCTTCGAAGTAATATGTTATTGTAACGCTTTAGTGTTACTACTTACCTTACTACTTACCCTCGCCAGATCAAACATTTTGTTGAATAGTATTCTTTGAAATTAAACATACCTATTTATGACTACGACAGTCATGCTGTACCAGCTGTATGGAATCGTCGCTTATAATTGAAATTAGTTCACTTGGGTAATATTTGTGTTAAAGTCTACATAGCTTCCGATTAATTTCGTGGATCTCTATATTTTGAAGCATTAGTATATTTGTATGCAAGTAAAATATGGCTCATAGCGTAGAGGTTTTAGTTATTAATCACTCTATCTAAATATTATATTAGCCATCTGCATAACCAGTAGATTTTTTATTAGGATTGAAATATTTGTGCTTCCAAAATGCAATGATGATAAATGATATCAACTATTGAGTGTTAATGATATTTGTTCACCAAATACATTCATATATTATTACTATTAAAACATCATATTAGCAAGAAGCTTCCATATCAAGAATACCAAAAAGTGCGTATTTAAACTTAAACCTAAACTTACTTACCCGTTTCGTCAATTGTGTGTCCATCATGAAATTATGAACATGTTTTTCGGCTCTTGATAATTCTAATTTTCTAGAAACAACTGCAACTAATAATGCTGTACATCCGGCACCCTGAAAACAAAGAGACGCATTTTTAAAAATTTGAATTTGGTGTTATTATTATCTAGGACTGTTTTAAATCGCAGCTCCACAGTTATCAACCTTACGACGTATCAATGACATTAAAATACGTAATTGGATAAAGCAAGTATGACATTTACAATGTTTTGAAATTTATTGGTTATTACAGCAGTATACCTATAGTATATTAACACTTCTCTAATTAATCACTGGTAAATTCCATTAAGCATCCAATCTTGTTGTAGTATTTCTGACCATACCTTCTGATAATATTCCGATACTTTGTTATCATCGAAAAAGGGAGAAGGAGTCACACATGAGTCACTAAATAAAGTGGATTTCTCAAGCTTTAGCTCGAATTTTTGTTAAGAACATGCTTGTCAACAACATTAACATAGTTTAAAATTTTTACTTAAAGGGTTTAATCGTTTCTTAAATTTTTAAAATATATAAATGCCTTGTATGAGTATAGTGAACTATAATTTTAGTGTATTGTGTATATTTTTTTTGTAAGTAAGTGGATATTATTGCCTTAATTTCTAAACGATTTGTCCTTGCTTTCCTTTGCTCACATTAGCTTTTGGGATGTTTTTTTAATGTTTATTTTGTAGTTTGGATCTTTCTGGACTTAGTTTACTTGAGTTTCCTTTCTTCTTTAGCTGTCCTCAAAAAATCGAGACTATTTAGACTTTAAAAAATGTCCTGTAATGAAGTAAAAACCTTTGGTACGTTATTTAAGGATAATTAACCTTATATCATTTTGAAACTGCTTCAACTGTTACTTTATGTTGGAAGATACCTGTGGAATTATGGCATATTAGTTCGGTTTTAATTGATTTTCTATAGAGTTGCGATCATTTTAATTTATTTCTTGTTGTTCTTTTATTGACTCTGACATTTAGCGAATCGCGTCAATCGGTGTTTTGCTATTTTTGCCTTGGGCCTTTCGTAGAGCTGCACTTTATTGATACTATCTGCTTATCAGGTCGGGTGACGCGTCACGAACTACGGTCTTACCGAAATATAGTTTTTATTATTCGCTGATTAATATGTAATAACTTATAAGTTATAGAATACGTCTGCCGGCTGCATGGTGCAACATGATGAAATGGAGAAGCATGGGGGGCTTGGCGTTCGGATGGCGTCATTGCTCGTCGGAACAGGTTGCTGGGAAATCGTATACTGAATTTTGGTGCCACTGTCGAATGCAAAATAATCAGAATATCGGTAAACAGTGATACTAGCGGTGAGTGATACTGGCTATGAGCTAATTAAGATACACGTGTTAGTTAAATAATAGGAAAACTAATTAAGTATCTATTTTCTTTATGGTAAGGGCATATTACATTACATTTTCTAAGCTTTGTCGGGTCGAAATCTTGAAGCATTTTCGGAGAAGACGTGACTATGGGTGACATGTGGCATGTAGCTCGTATGAGAGCAGCTAGATAGGCACTGGAAAGGATCATTTTGTGAGTCGTAGCCTTATTTCCGCTCTCATCATCGCGAGAAATCGAACAGGGGACACCCTTCAAAAGTCGGCCATTGTGTCTGGCAGAATAGTTTTATGAGATACCTTGAGGAAATCGGACCCATTTTTGAGCCTCAAGCGGTAAATTCTTTAATCACCTTGGTGTATTATTTTTTCAGTGACTGAATTCAGGCTGTAACTGGGATTTTTTTCTGTTCTCTTCGCAAGTGATTGGTCTTTGGTTCCTTACCGTTTTGTAACTCTATATATTTGCTAATTGTTGTTGAATTTTCCTTGCAAAAAGCTCTGTCGCCACCATTTTTTTGAACAGACTGGCAGATAAAAAATCCCAAACAGGTAAAATATTTATTTCCTTTTTTTTCGTGTTTTATCTTCTTTGCAAGTAATTTTTCCTTGATTTGAGGTCTCAAACGAAAACGTTAAACATGCTCATGTTTTATAGGGTTCTTTTTAATGCTCAAAGAGCCCTTCTTGCACCGAAGACGTTCCTTATATAGTCTTTCTCCCATCGAAAAAATCCCTTGTGTAGTTCTTTCTCGACTAAAGAAATCCATTTCGTCCATTGATCGTGTAGACGTTTCCTTTTGGGAGTTGCCTGGCGAGCTGCCGATGGGTCCCTATTGATCAATTAAGCAGATCCATCTATGAAGTCCAGATCAGCAAATCATATTTTATACTTTTATAGCTGGTTAATTTTTACAGCCGCTATAGGCATTATTACCTTAACGTTAGATTATGTTCACTTAAACTTAAGTCAAGTCTAAAATTTATTTTTATTATCAGAACTGACTATGTGAATAACGCTTTAGGTTACACAAATTTCCAATTTACGGGTGTACCAAACATGATCCTGTTTTGGATAATTTAGGAATTCTTTATTAATCATTTCTTTTTATTCACTTTACTTCTTTTTCTACCACAGGTATTTATTAGTAGTCATTTTTGTTACAAAGCCAGTGCCTTATTTTGCGTGGCAACGGTGGCTTTATAATTATGTATATACAACGAAAACGTTACGAGTTGTACTCGATCGATCATTCGTGTGAGCTAATGTATGAATAAGTTTCATATATTTCTATTAGAACTTCTCATAACTCATTAAAACATAAAACGATTCTTATCGGTAAGTGCATGTTTAGGATTACCTGGTCTAAGTCCTTGAGAATATCCTACATTAACCGAAACCTTATAATGATATAGCCAGAGGAGACGAAATGTTGACAGGCGACGCAAGGGCTGAGAATGTATAGATGATACGAAATTCGGAGTAACAGACCAGGTGCTGGGTGCCATCTCCTAAAAGCTGATGTATCCCACTTCGCCGAAAACACGACGGATTGTTTGCACATAGCCCCTACCTATGGCTGCGGTTGGTAAACGCACCAATCATATCTACTCAACGCCTCTGTTTCTTTTGAAATTTTGCTGCAATTGATGATGAACAGGTTGAAAAATCGATGGCCCTTGTGGCTGACTAGGTGAAACTCTAGAACCGGCGTAATAATCTCTATGTTACTAGGCAAAACCGTGTTGCTTTCATGCCTTCAAGATAAAGAAATTACATACATACATTAGTACTCGATTTTGAACTTGATATGTTAATAGCAGGGAAGGCGGGGCGTGAACTCAAAATAATGAATGTCTTCGTCACGATGTCAAAAGGACCAAACTGTTATATAGGGTATTTGATTATCCTGTCTAGCTTAAGCTAATGCCTTTTTGTCACTCTTGAACAACACGTGACCTACTTCATCAGCATCAGGTGTGTCCACACGCGAGAACGACGACGCGTGAGAACGAAAATGACGCGCGCAACGTTAAAGTAACAAGCAAGCCAGCCGAGCCCGTCCAGATTAGCCTAAGGCCTGCGTGTTCATCAAGTATGGTTTAGGCGATACAAATATTTAAGTATTTATTCATTTAGGGGATAAGAAAAAGAAACTAAATAAGAAATTGTGCAAATAATTATATTAAGTTAAATATATATTTCTAGGAATGTACAATAAAAAAGTTTTAATGACAACCTTTCTAATTTGGAAATTATTTAAATGTCATTTTTTACATGACAGTTTTTATGAAAAAGAGCACAATTTTTCGATAGTCACAAACCACCCCAAAAATGTAAATCGTGTAACACAAATAGCACTTTGTAAATTCTACCTGTTCTACAAAGCTCAAATAAAACTGTTCCTAGAATATTCCCACACATCTAGGGTGCCCCACCTAAACACACCTTAAAGCTGCTAGATTCCATTCAGAAGAGAGCTGTGCGTCTCTTCGGCGACCTGGAGTTGACCCGGGATCTGGATAGTCTGGAACACCGCTGACATGTATCCGAGATATACCTACTTTACAGATATTTTTACGGCAGATATTCCCAGGATTTGGCCAGCATGATCTCGCCCCCAGCAATGCCTATGAGATAGTCCCGATAGGCGGCAAGAGCGCACCCGTTCGTTGTACAACTGGATACACTTAGAACTTCGCTTTATAAGGACTCCTTTATCTGGCGCACTGCATCATTGTGGAACTCACTCCCAGGACATCTGTTTCTCACTAATTATAACCTACAACTGTTCAAGAACCGTGCCAATCAACATCTTCGCTTACACACCGCTCGTCGACTGCCTCCCTTTGGTGTGTGTGCCACTGTCTGGAAGCCATTATTGAGGAATAATCTTTAAGAAAGCGTCGATACCAGCCACATAAACTAAAAAATCTCTTGATTTCAGTTGTATTCACAGGTCTTTGATAAATAATCATGGAACAAATTTTTTCAGGGTCTGTCTTCAAACCATCTGATCCGACACTATAACCAAGAAACTTAAGAGATGTTTTAAAAAATTTACTTTTTCAACATTGATGGTAAGGTTAGCATCTTTCAAGATTCCTTGAACTTCCTATAGCAATTTAACGTGCTCGTCAAAGGTAGAAGAAACTATAACAATATCATCTAAATAACAACATTTATTAGGTTCGTATCGAGGACCAAAGAAAGTATCTACGAGTCGTTGTTGAACTTGAACGCTATAGTACAAACTAATAGGGACTGACGTAAATTGAAACAAACCATGGCTCATCATAGGAAAAGCAGTTTTCTCTCGAGATTCTTTATCTAGCGGGATCTGCCAGAAAGCCTTTCGAAGGTCTACTGAATAAATAAAATTGGCAATACATAACATACTAAGAATCCTTCCGATATTCGACATGAGATAACTGTGATGTTTTGTTTTCTCGTTCAAGAATCTTCCGTCAAAACAGAATCTCATCTGTCCATTGGATTTCTTTACAAGGAGGACCGGAGAATTATAAGAGCTACTAGAAGGCTCAACCACACCTAATTTAAGCATGTTGTCGAGTTCTTAATTCAACATTTTTAACATATAAGGCGACATAGGATATTGTTTTCTTTTCAATGGCTTGACCCCACCGGTATCAATGTGAATTAAATCTTATCAGTTTTACCTAAGCGAGTTCCACTAGAAATTTCTTTAAAAGAATGGATAACTATTTGAACATGAGCTCGCTGATCATTATGCAAATCATCTAATGTAAAAAGTGAGCTAATATTATAACTGCAATTTTGAAAATCGAACGTTTGAGACGCCCAAGTATTTTTACTAAAATCTGTAATTAATGAAAATTGTCGGGCGAAATCACTACCAAAAATAAAACTATGAACCAAAGATGGCACAACTAAAGCTTTTAGGACCGGCAGCATATTTACAGATTTATCAGCGCGTCTTCCGAGCCGAAGCGACCCGAACATGCAGCTTACCGACTCTCATGTACAAGCGTCTAGCGACAGCGAACCGAAAATAGAAATTGTACCTCCGCTATCAAAAAGTCCAACAACGTCGGTATCAAAAATATTAACCTTTATATAAGGTCTGTTGTCGAGAGTTTAAGGAACAAACACAGGAGCTAGATTAGGGCACTAACTGTCGACTGGAGTTATAGTTTATTAAGAGAGATAATATAAGTTTTTAAATCATTAAGGTAACGTGATTGTTCGTCAGCAAGATATCGTAAAAACTTCTTTCTTTTGTGACGGCAATCAAGGTAAAAATATCCTAAGCGTCCGCAATTCCAATATTTACGCTCAGGCATGTTTCTAGAATTATGTGTAGGATTATTAGGTAACCTAGGGGAATGTGACCTGGAACCGTCAGATTTATCTAAGGACTGTTTAGATTCTTCTTTGGGAAAATGATCATGAGCGAAAATGAAAACGTTTATTTTTTAAGAGACCTGCTTCTTCTAGTCTTTTAACCAAAGAAATAAGTTGATTGACGGTAGTTATATCATGTATTGCTAAGGCAGTATAATACTCCGGAAATAGCATATAAGCACAATGCACCGCGCCTCGGTCAAGAAAATCATTTTCGCTACTTTGATTGGTCTAGACCGAGCGCAGGCACGATTTGCCACACTTGACTGAAACGCGGTGCAATATGCGATGGCACGACTAAAACGAGGTGCATATTGTGTCACTTTGCCACGCCCTAGTACATGGTACATGCTGTGCTTTTGTTTGGCTTTTTATTTCATATTGCTCAATTATGTCAATAGTTTTATCGTATCCTTTGCCAAGATGGCCGAATGTCGGTAATAATTAAGTTATTTCGCATGCCCCTCCGCTCGCTACGGGGGCTCAACAAACAGAACCTAACCAAGTGCTAACCAAAACTAACCCAAGACATACCCAAAATCAAGAAAAAAAAACTTTTTACAAATATAACCTAAAAAACAATTAAAAACATAGCATGGCACTGACGGGAATCGAACCAGCAACCTTCGCATCACAAACATACTATCTAACCACTGACCTACCAGACGGTTGAAAGCGATCCAGTATACCGCGAACACGTGGATAATTCTGCCGATTTGATCTAACGTTGAATGGCAAATTGCACCGCGTTTCAGTCAAGTATGGCAAAACGTACCTGTGCTCGGTCTAGACCAATCAAAACAGCGAAAATTATTCCATTAACCGAGGCGCGGTGCATTGTGCTTAAATGCTTCCGGGATAACTATTCTTTACACGCCATCCATTACATGATATAAACGAAATTTAATTCTATGAAATAAAGAATCAGAAGGTTTGCTATCAAAACCAACAATTAAAGGAACAATAGAAGTAAAGGAAGATTCTATTTATTGGCATTCGGTCAGCAAATCAAACGTAAAGTTCTCTACACCGATATTTTTGTCACCTTGCGCTTCTTTATCCATAAGGCGTTTTAAAGCTTTAATTTTAGAGTTGCGATCACGGCCAGAAACGACGCCCCTCACTTTTAAGTCATAATCAGTTTCCAGCATTTATTTGTTCTGCCATTGTAAAATTTAAAATAAAAAAATAAGCTGAAGAGAAAATACTGGGCAATATTAAATTAAACTTTGTCGCTAATGTTTTCCTGGCAAACTTGCATCAAGTTATCTAGTTAGATGAAAAAAAAATAATCTTAGAAAGATATCTTCAGAAAATTATTCACTAAAAGATATTTTGAGTAAATTACTTGCTAAAAGATATTTGCTGAAAATGATTCACTAAAAGATAAGAAAAGAAAGTTTAGGTATCTCTAACTGACCAAAAATATTTAATAATGTTTTCAAGCCCTTAAAGTTGGCGCGCCAATTATGTAAACAACCTTAATTGCTAATTATTCATTCGGCTGTACATATGTCTGACTCATCCAATAGTTTTTTTTTTTTTGATAAAAGGCGTGGGTTGAAGTGTTAGTTAGAGCAAGGTGCCACTACATTTTTTTTGCAGGAAATGTATTCAATGTTCTAGCTTTCTGAATATAGGGTAACAAAATTTAGAAAAAATACCCTATGAAAGAGCGTTGAGGAAATTTATAATGAGACTAGATAATATCTTTATCCAAAATAAACACCAGGAAAACAAACAATTTATTTATTAAAAAAAATGTTTTGATCTTGCTACTCGGGTAGAACAATCTACTTTTCCTAAAACGGAGAAGAATAGCTGACTACTGATGATTAATACTATGATATAAAGATCTTATTGAATATCACTCCACTACTAATGTCAATGGTGGCAGATAGGATCCAAACCAATAATTTAATACGGTTAATTATAGTAATTGAGTTTCATCTCAATACTCTTACACTATTAATTATATCAACTAAGTTTCAATTCAGTAATTTAATACTATTACTCACTGCGATGAAGCTTCAAATCAATAATTCATCACTAGCTATGGTAATAACCAAGTCTCAATAATTTATTAACTTAACCATATTATCCATCTATAAGGATTAGTTTCGAAATAATACTTTAATATTACCCAGTTCCTATTGCCTAAATACAACATGCAACACGTGTTTCCTATTAAAGTTAGCAAGTTAAGATTTATTTAAAAAACACACCTAGCACCGGAGAGTCGGGTTTGCAAAGCGCGGCTCCGGTAGTGGAGTTGTAGAGCGCCACCAGTTTTTCCCAGCTAAACTGAAAAAGTTCCGCTGGTGTTGTACGTGGTTGCTAGGTACGCTTATCAAACAAAGGAATTCAATCTTAAGTTAACAAGAAAACACAATCTAAAATTTAAGGAACAATCTATTTGCTATTAAGCTTTTTTTTAAACACAGCAATAATCCTACAGTAAAAATGACATCATCCAGAGGTATGGTCACAGTTCCCAAGTTGAAAACATCATTAGTTACAAAAATTTTCTCGTAGTCCACATCTTTTCATTATTAAAACTGATATAGTTCAATCGAAACAGAAGAAACATAAATAATTTAATAGAAAATATTGGGATAATTGGTTAAAAAGTGTCGCTGAGTTGTTAAAAATTGGAAATATTTCTAATAGTAATCATGTTTCACCATTGTTTTTAAATAAATCACTATATAACGGACCATATGTCTGTCAAATTGTTAGATGTTCAGATTACAGTATTATTAGATTTAGGTGCTACATCTTTAGTAGTTGGATCAAAAGGTTTAGAAATTTTAAGTCGGTTGAATTTAAAAATTAACCCTACTTATATTAAGAATGTTCGTACTGCTGAAGGTAAACATCACGTAGTTAATGGCCTTGTTGATTTACCCATAGTTATTAGTAATCAATGTCAAGGTATTAATGCTTTAGTTGTTCCGTCTCTACCACAAGCTTTTATTTTCGGGTGTGATTTTGCCAACAAATTTAATATTTCAGTGAACTTTAAAGATAATTCATGGCACATACAAAATCAATCTGATAATTTTGAAATTAGTATAGTCAATGGATCTGCCAACATACCTTTTGTTGAATCCTATCCTTATTTATATTCTATAGAAGATCTTTCTCAAGAACAACTGTCTATAGCAGAAAAGGTTATTTCAAGTTTTAAAGATAAAGACAGTAAAGGTAGTAAAGCTCACGTATCAATGTTCTGGTCTTTCGAAAAAGAACTTTCTTTCGTATATCATATATTATAGACCAAGAAACACCATACTTTTATTAAAAGGTACTATCGAGTACAGAAATCGATTTTGTATGTGGTTACTACCTGGGAAGGAGAACCGTTACATATGAAAATCGTATTACAAATCATTCTTCAGAGTTTTACATACAAATTGTATGCATTAAAATAAAACTAAGAAAAACTTTGTTACTATCCTGACCCATGTGACTTGTCATCTTTTACAACCTCTAGTAGTCCCTACTCTGCGTCGTCTAATTGCAGTGGTACTTGAATGGTCAAATTTATTTTGGGATGTATCGGAATTGAGGTTCCAGCTGTATTTAAAAATGACTCCCATCATGTTTTTGTTTTAATAGGTTTTACTCCTCGTTAATTGGCGAAACGAATCCAAATCGACCAATGAAATTTACCCTAATGCCGAATCCTATACCCGAATATTTAAATGCCACCGGACAGCTTGTTACAGTGGCGTTCGAGGAACAGCCATTGGATAACATAACTAATGATTAGATTTAACCATCTGATACTCATGTGAGCTGATCCGAACCAAAGCGCCTCACAGTTTGAAAATTTTAAACTTTATTTCTTTTTGTTTCTCACAATTTAGGATTGTTAAAAACGTTTACAACATCAGCACGAATCGTATCTTTAATTTCGTCTCTCGTCCGGCTTGCGTACCTGAAATATTTTTTTATTATTATTTAGTACTCCTCCAGGCATTTTTGTGGTACATGAGCCGCTAACTTAGTAAATTTCTTCTGGTTCCGAATCTTGATGCAATTAAAGACGTTTCATATTTTGTTTTTCCAAGTTTTTGAAATATTATTTACAGTATTGTCTAGTGAACTGTCTTAATAAAATTGGATTCTCTGAACAATAATTCAATTAATTAATATTTTTAGTTGTTTCAGTTATTAGTAAACTTATAATTTCTTGTTTTGTGTTATTCATTATATCAGTAAACCAAATTACGTAATTGCAAAATTTATTTGGGAAGTATCAAAATATAAGAAATTGGCGTCGTATTTGTGTGTTTACATCTGAGGAGAAATACTCATCTATTGTTCTGTCCTGCTAATTTCTAGTATCATCTGGAAATATTGCTTAAAATATCTTTGTTCTCTACTCTTTATAAACTAGCAAAACAAAAATACTAAAATACCCTGTTTGATAGTTAAAAAAATAGAAAGTAAAACTCCTCCCGAGTCATACATTGATAATGAAAAAACATCTAAATGCTTTTGTTCACGAATTGAACAAAGCAAAAAAGGAGAACAAAAAAGCGTTTAGAATTTCAGCCCTACTATATTAAGCCGGGGCCATACATGCTCAATTCGGCGAACTCCGAGCAAGCAGGGTTTGCCGAACTGCGATCAGTGCGTATGGGAAATTTGCAGTCTGGAAAATCGTTCGGCAGCTCGCCTTTACCCGCGCGGTGTCGATAAATATGCATGCATCAAAGAGGACGAGCGCTCACCTCGCTGTTGTTCGTGGAGTCATTCACACGTCCAGACATTTGTAGTTCCCTGTTAACACCGGCTGGAGATTGTGGGAGTGTTTTGTTTCACCTTTCACCTAGTAAGCAAGTGATATTTTGTATTGTGGCTTTTTTGCGTAGATTGAATATTGTTTATTTACATATATATTCATTATTTAGGTAGGTACTTTTCTTTATGCAGCATATTTTTACTTTACTTTTATTAACCTGAACTCCAGCAGGTATCTAGGATTTTGTTTCGAGGGGAGTCTGACCATTTGCGGGATAAATGTCTCTCAGGCCTAGAGCCATAACAACCCGCAGCACAACACGACAAAAGCAGCCGCAGCAATTGTCACAGAATCATCGCTATTCATGTTTGTTATCAAATTAAATCTTTCTGGCGAACATTCGGCGTTTCCCACTTTTTTGATCGGAGTTCGGCAATTGGAACACACATACAGGTGTGGATGAAAAAGCGAATTCCGTTTGGCTAGATTCGGTACTTGGCGAACATTCGATTGGCCAAACTGCGATCAGTGCGTATGGGAAGTTTGCAGTTTGGCAAATCGTTCGGCAACTCGCTCGCCTTTTCCTGCGCGGTATCGGTAAATTTGCAGGCATCAAAGAGAATGAGCGCTCGCCTCGCTATTATTCGTAGAGCCATCCACACGACTAGGACCAGTAGTTCGCCTTTAATAACGTCTGGAGATTGTGAGAGTGAAGTTTTGTTTCACCTTTCACCTAGTAAGCGAGTGATATTTTGTATTGTGGCATTTTTGCGTAGAATGAATATTGTTTATATCCATACATATTCATTATTTAGATACGTACTTTTTTATTCAATCTGACGAAAAACTATACCTTTCCGATGTGTTTTCTCATCGCAAAAGTCATGATTGCGGTATATTGTACTTGTTGCTTGGCAACATGCAATAACTGTACGTACAACATTTGCGTCCTAGGCCGGGAATATAAAATTTCTGCCATATTTAAATGCATTTTTTGTCAGATCTTCCGTTTATCAAAAGCAAGATTTAGCTGTGTTTTCCCTACTTACGTAATAAACTCAAAGCTCGCTCGATTCAAAACTTGATATTATGCTGAGTTTAAATTTAAAACACCGTTTTTATTTAGATTAATGTTTGGCTCTATTTTTATAAATATGTATTGTAATTAATTCCGATCGGATAAAAAATAGTATGTGCAACTCATAGGAAAAGCACATTCCTGGACTCCTGTGTTGCTGACCTCGGCTGCGCCTCGTTCAGGAATTATGACAATCGTCCAGGAATGTTTTGCTTTTCCTCCTAGTTAGACAATATACTATTCTTTACGCAGCATATTTTTACTTTACTTTTATTAACCTGAAATCTAGCAGGTATCTCGGATTTTGTTTGTCTGACCATTTGCGAGATAAAAACCCGCCGCATAAAGGCTGATTTTCATATATAGGACTGTGCGCCTACCATGCTGCGGCCGTCGCGCGTCTTCTCTTTTTTTACAATAGGACTGGACGACGGCAACACCGTCGTAGCACAGTCCTATATGTGAAAATGTAAATAAGGGCTGCAGTGCGTTTTATATAGAACATATAATTTTTTGATTTACAGCGACAAGGGCACGGTAGGTGCACGGTAGGCGCACAGTCCTATATATGAAAATCAGCCTTAACACGACAAAAGCAGCTGCAGCACTTGTCACAGAATCATCGCTATTCATGTTTATTTTCAGTCTAAACTTTCCGGCGAACATTCGGCGTTTCCCACTTTTTCGATCGGAGTTCGGCAATGCCCGCATGTTTCGATGGAAAAGCGAACTCTGTTTGGCTAGATTCGGTAGTTGGCGAACGTTCGCAGTTCGCCGAATGCCGCATGTGCGGCCCCGGCTTTAAATGCAGTTTATCATATTATTTTCACGAGTAAGCGTGAAACTCCAGGAACTGCGAATTGTTTTATTCTGTTTACATTTTTGTTCTATTTGTGTGTTGTATGTATGTTTTATAACTTATGTATCTGTCTGAAAGTGATTATCGTTTTCAGAAAAGTGTTCATTTTAGGAAGGTAAATAATATGCTTGATAAAGCTCACTAGTATGAGCGAAAGCTCGCTATGTGAAACAAATGTTGGACTTGTAATCTATACCCAAGCAAATTATCGCCTAGGATTTCCTGTAGAATTTATAAATACAACAACCATTTAAGATAAGCAACATTATTATGATTTTTTCCATAGAACCTTAATGTACAATTACTATTCTGATAAGATGTGACTAACCCACCAAAATTTCAGAAACGTTTGTATAACATTTTGGTATAATGAAAAAGTTTTGCCTGATGCTCATTGGTCGTTGCACATCCCTGTACCATAGTCTATTATTATATACCATCATTTGCCATTATTATTGTTGAATGAGCTCCTTAGAATTATTTTATGTAAACAAACAAAACTGTATGATATTTTTAAGAAATGAAGTTCGTGCATGCTCGGGTGCATGTTAAATTATATTTTTTATTTAGTTCAAAAGTTAAGGAATAAACATGTTAGGATGGACGTTGGTAATAATACGAAATATTCTACATTCTACACATTTTTTCTGAAAAATTATTTTGAATGCTTACCATTATTCCTGTGCTTACTGCTATACCCCTTCCACAATACGTGTTTGGAACTATATCTCCAAATCCCACACTAAGGAAGGTTATGGCTATTAACCACATTGCGTTTAATAGATTTGCGTGCTCTTCGTCATGAAACCTGCAAGAAAAAGGTGACATTGTATTTATTTTGTTAATTTCTAAACAGAAAAGAACTTAAAATATAATGTCAACTTATCTATATTATTTAAAAATTTGTATTAATATTTTAACAATATTTATAAATATAATGATTGGAGAAATGATAAAAAATAACAAAATTATGTCAACTAATCAAAAAAGATTTTTACCATATCTTTATGTTCTGTCATGAATTAGGATGGGTTATTTGCGAGTTTCAATATTTAATAATAGGGAAAATGGCAGAACGACGAGAGCGAAATCTCATCGACTGCGTATTCCTAAAAGTTGTCGATTGAATAGCAAATAGTACTGTTACAATTTTGTGCTATGTTTGCAGATGACAGTAATGATAAAATAATAATCGTCAAGATTTTTAAGTAAACTGATATGGGCCCAATAGTACCTAAATCTCTTAGGATCTGTTTGAGGTTAAAACAGTCACTGTTTTTGAGAATTTTTGTGTAATTTTGTCATCTGTAGAGAACAAGTTACGTGAATACATTTACTAATATCACTTATATCAGTTATAAATAGTAGGGGCTCCAAGTGATTTTCGTGCAGTACTCCAGATGTTGAAATAAAAATGAATACTTGAAATCAGTTCGAAAGTTAACCACAAACGCCGAAGACAAGTTGATATTTTTTATGAGCTTTGCGTTACTCATCTATTTATTATTTATTTATTTATTTATTAACAAAAACCTACCCAACAGGCATAAAGCCCAATTATTAGACAGGGCCTGAAACAAATTACAAAACATGTGAACACGTTACAATTACTAGGATTAGTATCAGATCACTAAACAAACCTAAACCTAGTCGTAGACCTAATGCTTAACCTTAAACAAATGAGATGTATTGAAATGTGGTTATTAAAGTAAGCAAAAACAGGTACTGGAAAACAAGGGCCAAGTCACAATACCAAAAAATTTTCAGGAGAGGGAAAAACCGATATTATTATTATTTAATAGGTACTATTTAATTTATGTAATAGCTTCTTTATTGAAGAGTTTGGCTGCGAAAAAAAATCCAAATCGGGATGAGCATTATATTTAGAACACATTGAAAAAATGTGGGAGAATTTTAAAACGCTTGTTCTTGGTAACGCAAATAAAATGTGGTACTATAGTGAGAGGTTATTCGAGGTACATAAAAATTCAATTTATTAAAAATGTCAGAGCAGTATAATATAGTATTTAATCCTTTAAACAGAGTAATCGTATAATGGTAATCATGGCGATGACTGAGAGACGCGTAACCAAATTTATTTAGTAGGGTTACATGGGAAAAGCCTTGAGGAGGATATATTCCCTCACTTTTATACCATGCATGTAACCTATGCTGAACTTTTTCCAAATTATTTAAATGAACGTTATACCCAGGGGACCAAATTACTATTACTACTTAGACTACTTAGACTAATTTAGACCGAACATAAGAGTTATATAATATTTTTAATATTTCGACGTTATTGAAGTCCCTGGTACAGCGTACGATAAATTCGTAGCTTTTCGATGCATCAGACACTACTTTATTAGCATGAGGGACAAAAGAAAATATTGAGTCGAACGTTACGCCTAAGTCACAAAAAGTCTCAGAACGAAAGATAGGTACACAATTGAGAACATAGTCATATTTAACCACAGTGGCCTTAGTGATGAATGATACAACATTACATTTACCCATATTAAGCTGTAAGTTATTACTGAGACACCAATCATTGATCTGCTCAAGACTACGCTGAAGAGTAAGACAGTCATCCAAACACCGGACCCTTTCAAAGATTTTTATGTCATCTGCATATAACAGAAATCCTACATTAAGGTCGCTACCAATATCAATAATAAATATATTAAATATTAGGGGCCCAAGTATTGAGCCCTGTGGAACACCTGAGGTAACAGTATATTTCTCAGATGTACTTCCATAGAGAGAGACGTACTGAAAGCGGTCAGACAAGTATGAAATAAAGAAATTTACAACTGGGTCGGAAAACCCACAATTCTGAAGTTTATGAATTAAAACGTTAGATCTAGGCGATCAAATGCCTTAGAAAAATCTAAGTAAATAACATCATCCCGAAAACTATCATCTATAGATTCGGCAATATATTGAGATACCTCAACTAAGTTGGTAACAGTGGACCTTCCTTTAAAAAATCTATGTTGTTGGGGAACTATTTTGTTCTTAACGACGGGAAATATTTTATCATACAGAAGAAGTTCTAAAACCTTACAGAAATTACAGATAAGAGAAACAGGTCTGTAGTTCGTTATGTTCGACCTGTCGCCCTTCTTGTGCACGGGAATAACTTTAGATGTCTTCCATAGACCAGGAATCGCTTGGTTTTTTAGACACCAGCTGAAGAGCAGAGATAGCGGCTTGACCAGAACAAAACGACAATAGTACACCAGAAATGCAGGAATCACTGTGGTAAATTTAGACTTAATTTTTTTAAGAGCTGTAATTACATCATCGTCTGAAAAATGATTTATACATATATCGTTGTTACTATATTGGTGTGAACCAATACTATTTGCAAGTCTATTATTATAAATGCTAACTGAAAAAGAAATGAATTCAATATATCTTGTGGGCTGTGATAATCACTACCATTAAAATTAAAGTTGGGTATACCGATAGTTCCTCGTTTGCTTTTAATAAATGACCAAAATGTTTTGGATCTTTTTTAATGTCAAATTCAATTTTTAGAATATAATTCTTATTGGAGTTCGTAATATCAGTTTTTATCTTTGTCCTAAAATACTGCGACTCCAATTGGCTACCATTTTTTCTATATATTTTGCGGCATTTAACTTTCTTTTTTAGATTTGATATAATATATGAGTTAAGCCATGGAGTATACTTTTTATCAGTTTTTAAAGCGAGGAATTCATAAATTAAAAATATCATATGTTTTGTCATAAAACACTGTACAGGCAGTCTCGATATTCGATTCTTTAGAAAGAAATGACCAGTCCAAGTTTAAAAATAATTCGTACAGTAACGGAAAGTTAGCTTTCCTAAAATTAAAATTATTTACAAAATTAACAGGAAAATCATGCTCCTTATTTGTAGAATGGGAGAATTGAATGGATATACAAAGTGCAGAATGATGTTTATCTTCTTGGACCAGCACATCCATAGCAGTCTCAACGGTACAATGCCTAGTACTATGCAAAACCAAATCTAAGATTTTGTTATTCTCATTTCTAACAAAGTTACTCTGCGAAAGGATTATACAGTGTGAAAAATTGTTTAGTAATCTAACACACTGATTTTCTGCACCGGTATCCAGAAACTCAGAGTTATGATAAACAATCCTGATGGTTCAGGAAAAATCCTATATATGTATACATCGGCATTACCACGTTTAGCATACATCAAACGGTATTAGAAGGCTCTGATTAATGATCATGATATTTTATGGCGCGAGCATAGCGACTGTAAAAATATGCTAATTCTGAGTAAAGTTGAGTTTTGTACATTTGTTTTCGAATTATTTTTGAAAACACAAGGTTACGTGACCTGCAGGCTTAAGGTTGTAACTTTCTGGTAAGGTAACTCTAGCTTGTTATATGTTCCGCCTGAATCTAAATAGATTCTTATTTCGCACACAAACAAAATCAACTTAAGTTAAAAGAAATTAGAAATGTATTTTTACTGATTTTTTCACTGTAGTTTAAATTAATTCTATTTCTTGTGTATTATTAATCTTAGCCCTCCTTCTTAAAATAAAACTGCAACATTAAACTTTACTACTCCTATTTATTTTTACATTTTATATAGGTGCCTTGCTGCCCAAAGAGATTGGAGGGCTATCCCCGTCCGCTGTATCTGTGCACGTAAGGGGCCTGCAATGAATTGTGTCTGTGTCTGTTTCGAACATCGGGAAGAGCATACCTGAGTTCTTCCCTGAAAAGTGTTTCTCCTCACTAAAGATATGATTTTTTTTTTAGATACAGCTTGATGTCTGTGTCCATATCTTTTTGGGGCATCTCTCCTAGCAGCACCACAATCAATCTACTTTTCCTGTCGCCTAAAATCTGATGATGCGCAGATTTCAACTCGAACCGGCACTTCCGACGAATATGAAAGAGACCAGTGTCAACATCACTATAACAGCAAACACTGCAACCGACATCACTAAAAGTGGCCAATAGTCGTGTATAATTGACCTTTGTATTATGGTTTTGGCAGCTGTTAAGTTGCTGTTGACACTGTTGTCTATGCTCGCGGCCCCGGTGCTTCGTGATGTTTTGTGTTACGTAAAACCCGAGTTCAGGGCTATCAGAATATATTTCATCGCTGTAATGGTCGATATTAGAGTCGTTATATTTTGGACACATCTTGCTCCGCGTTTCCTTGAGTGATCCACTCGCAAACTTTCCATGAATTCGCAATCACAACTCCATGTGCTAAAAGTCCTAAGAGTACTGGAGAGCAGCCACATATCCAATGTAGTCAGTCTGTAGCACATTCAAACACCTCAGGACGTATTTTTCTCTATAGTCAACAGTCGATTCTTTTATAAAAAATATTTCGCGTAACTCCTCCAGTCATCGAACTCAAACCCTCTTAGCTCCGTTAGGCGGTTGCCGTCCAAGTGTAGGGTTTCGAGCTTTTTCAGTCCGTGTAAGTAACTGTTTTGAATGCTTTCAGTGTTAGAGTTATAAAAAGAAGACTTTTAGTTTTTGCTGAATATGAAAGTGTGACTGTTTAATAACCTCAGGCTATTGCCATCCATAGAATAGTATATTAAGATACTAGTTTTAAAAGACCATATTTTATCGCACGAGCACGAAATTAGGAAACGACCCGCTTGCGGGGAGTTTCCTAACGTGCGAGTGCGCTAAATGTCTTTTAAAACGTGTATTTTATACTATTTTTTCTATTTTGCATGTTTTTTAATGAAAAATATTAATTTATTCAATTCGCGATCAAAAGTTGGACGTCCATCTTGTCACTTTTGACGTCTATATTATTAGGAATCCCATTCAAAACGGTGTCGAAATTTTTGCTAGTGAGCCTTGGCATTGAACAATTTTGTTAATATCATAGTAATCAGTCAACAAAAGTAGCGTCGAAAAGAGCTTCTTTTCGACACTACTTTGCGTATCGAAAAGACTTCTTTATGATACCAAAATAGAAAAAGTTGTTTTGGACACCCAACGACGTGTCCGCTAAAATTGTAATTAACGACTTCGGCGCTCTATGACTGATCGTTATAGCAAGTGCAGTTATTCGGAAAAGTCGTTTCGCAGACGTAAGCAATAAAGTCACAGCAGCAATGACATAGAGCAAAGCAGTGTGACTAGTAGGTACACAGAACTGGTATGGAGCACCTTCTACTAACAGTATATAGGTCCTTCCCCGATTATATCATAGTTGGCAAAAACACTTTCAAGATCCACTTGTTTAGGTTACGTTCTACCTCTGTTGATATTGTTCACCTTTTGCAGTCATTGTGGAGTCGGGACGGTAAGAATAATTGCTTCACATATAGAACTCTGGAAGAGATACTGCGGAGATGTGTAGGGAGTTCGGGTCTAACTTTAAAAACATATGAGACTGAACCTTTGAGATTTGGTTATTGTTCAAAGACAAGACCTCGACACTGTTAGGAATAGCAGTTTCAGTTATTTCAAAAAGCATATTCGAGCTTGCATCGAAGGTACTTAGAGACAAAGTAGGTTCTATTTCCAACTTTTTTAATTAGGTTCGAATGGATGTCCAGCCTTTGTAGTCCAGTGGGAACTAAAGCATAACCAAGCAACTTAAGCCTATTATCAGAAATGTTAGGCAACTTCGCGAACAAACCTTCAATGTCTATTAAGTAATTCTCGGCGAGCCGAATGGCCTGTAAATTAAAGTTGTCAAAACTACCGGCGGCGACTTTCTGAGTCTTGTTGCGTGACAGATTTAGGATCTTCAGAGAGGTCATTTTATCAAAAACCCCTCTGGAGATGTTGCCGACGTTGTTTTCGGTCAGCCGTAGCCCGTATGTGTTTGTGAATGCTAAACGTATTGTTGTTAATATAATCTATGTTGTTCTCACCTAAGATCTTGAGCATCGGTAGGCTTCTAATTAATTTCGGGATTTGCTGTAATTTGTTGCCGTAAAGGTGGATCTTACAGGCTTGAACGTTGTAAGGAGTATATATGAATCCAGGATATTTTGTTATTGTCTAAAGATGACACTCGTGTCAGCTTGTTGTTGGATACAATTAAAGTATCCAAGTTGTATAGAGCACTAAACGAATTCTCGGGATATTAAAAAAAAAATTGCGGTCTAGTCGCACGATTTGCAAACTATACAGATCCCCCAAATCGCAATATTTGACTACAACAGCGATCGGGCACTACAAGTCGCACTAAACTTGCAAACGTAGCGGTGTTAATCCATTCGGCCGTTAGTTCATTGTGAGATAAAAGAAAGTACCAACAGTTACGTGAGTTCGCTAAATAAACCCGAACCGACCACATTTATCGGATTGCTTTGCAAATATATTTCGCGCAAATCATGAGTATCTTCAAATAACTCCGGTGGCAGGTTCACTAGACGGTCGTCCGAAACCTTTAACATGTGGCTGTCAAGCCTTCTATAACGCGATCGGCACTCCCGTCAGCACGCTGCCATGAAGTTACAATTTTTCCAGCCGTGACAAACTGGAAAACGGATTGGGAAGTTGCGAATCAATGTTATTTCTTGATAAATCCATTATTTTTCAGTCAGTTCCGCACCTTTCCGGGAAGTTGTTAGAGAAATGGAAGGTGGCCGCCTCTCGCAATCTATTTGTGTTCAAATTAAGCACGTCCAGAGCATACATAGGGTACAAAACTAAACAAACAAACATGGGCTAACCAAAGTCATTTAAAAATCTATCGAGTTCATAATATTCTTTCTCTATTAAGAGACATTTAAGATGCCTTTTAAAAGTAGTCATATTAGGTGCATTATTTATTTTTTCAGAGAGTCCGGTTGTGTAGGGTAATGCAATGTACTGGCTTCCTTCCGACTGTGTTGTGTGTGTGTGTCTCATCGAAAGGAGCTACCTCAAGGGTAATGGGGCTTCAATATGTGTTATGAATCTTCACCATCAAGTTTCTAAGCTCTTTTAGGCCCCTAAATACACTATCTGACAAATTTCCGATTTTGAAATGCTCAATGCCCAACTCTTTCAGTTCTACTAAGGATTAGCAGTTGCCTGCACTCAAAGAACATCAACATCAAACATCGCCGACTTGGGCGATGGCATATTTAAGATAGTGGCACCTCGCGCATGCTCCCTGCGAGCCGTCAAGTGTCATCTGTCAGCCGCCATTTCTACTACGCCAAATGTCACTTGTCATTATCGTCCAGGTGGTATCTCTATATTTTGCGCACGCGTTAGCTGTCAGCTGCCATTTGTCATCCGTCATCCGTCAATTGTCACTTACTTACTTACTTATAAATATTGGTTTAATTGTTGCGTTCAAGCATATTTTTGTAGTGTCCTGACTACGGTTGTTCAGAGGTATCACGTAGGAAGGCCGACCTTATAAATCGGTCACTCTGATTGGTCCGAGGTGATACGCGCTATTTGCTATGTATGGTGCAAGCGTGCTGCCATTTTGTAAGCAGATTTGAGCTAATAAGATACGAGAGCTCGATATATTAGGGGACCCCCACCCACAACGACCTACACGGAAACCGAAGACCTACGACAGTGTGGCCCGCGGAGACCAGCGCCAGCGCGAAGACGGGGAGACGGTCTTGAAGGTCCCCCGCACCCCATCGCACCACAGCTCTAAGATATGGGCGCAGGTCAATATGTAATTTTGGAAACATATGGATGCAGAATCATTAGCAGGATGTATATATAAAGACTTTTCATATACTGGGTGTTCAGGCTATTTACACCATTTAGATAGCTTCGAAAAAATTTATTTTTTCCTGGTAGTGGCACAAACACTAAAGGGAGATCCTATGGCGCTCGACGAGCGGTGTGTGTGTGTGTAATTAGGGGGAAACAGATGTCCTGGGAGTGAGTTCCACAGTGATGCAGTGCGTCAGACAATGGAGTTCTTGTAAAGCGATGTTCTAGGTGTTTCCAGTTGTACGATGAACTGGTGCGCTCCTGCCGTCTGTCGTGACTATCTGACAGGCGTTGACAGGGGCCGGATGAGGCGGGCCAAATCCTGGGAACATCTGCTGTGAAAGTATCTGTAAAACAGGGACATTTCGGCCACATGTCTGCAGTGTTCCAGACTATCCAGATTCCAGGTCAACTCCGGGTCACCGACAAGACGCACAGCTCCCTTCTGAATGGAATCCAGCAGCTTTAGGGTGTGCTTTGGTGCGGCACCCCAGATGTGTGAGCAATATTCTAAGCACGGTCTTATTTGCGCTTTGAAGGGCAAGAGCAACTGCTGCGGTGTATACAGTTTTTTGTTGCGAAATAGTGCACCAAGCTTCTGGGAGTCTGATTTTGCGATGAGTAGGTATAGTATCTATGTTCACTAGCTACCGCCGCGGTGGAGGTACGCAATAGCAAAAACCGACCACGTGGGCTAGCGATTTTTTAGGCGTGGCACCGGACAGCTGACATTTGTCAAATGACAGCTGACAGATGTCAGTTGATAAGCATCGCTCACGTTGCTATGCCATATTTAAAGCGTGACATCCGACAGCTGACAGATGACGTTTGTTAGTTTGGGGGGCAGCCGTTGGCAGTTGACACGCACGTTCGGAATCTCTCTAAATTACTAATAAAAGTCTTGGAGTCTTGCGGGGATCGAATTACGAACTTCCGGCATGCGAGACCAAGACGATACCGCTGAACCAATTGAACCTTGCAGATTTACTGTTTAGAAGTGTATATATGACGCAATAGGGGTTATGTTTATTTAATAATTCGGTCCAGGCTAAGCTAATGCCGTTTTACTCTAGAGCACCACGAAACCTAATCCATCTACACCGTATCTAGTGAGACGTCATCATCATCATCATGCCAAAGGGGCCTGACGACTTTAGGTTAGGTTAGTTTAGCCTAGCCATATGAGACTCATGCGTATTATATTAATTTTTTGTCTATGTAACGATTATTTAACATCAGAGCAATCATAAACGTTTTTAGTATCGTATAATACCTAGCCTAGTAACGTACTGTGAAAAATATCTGGGCAGAAAATAGTTTCTATCCATATACAAGTTTTCCCATGATCCGCAGGATTTGTTCCTAAAGAACTTGTTATCTATGATGGAGAACGAATTTGTACTTTACTATTCAAGCTACCTTATTGCAAGCAGCTATTGAGAGAAGAAAATCTGAAAGTAGTTACATATTTGGAAAATAACCACCATGGATTACTTTGGGAGTCTGGCTTCATTGACATAAACGATCTACAAAAAGTTTTACTGGATATGCTAAAAATGTATGACAATCCAAAAAGAATGATCAAAGGCGACTTAAAGACGAGTGTTATAAAGAAATTTATTTATGTGAAACAAATATTTAACGTCCCTATGAAGAGTGAAGCAAAGTTGTCTACATTTAAAAAAACACCAGAATGTTGTTTTCACAAAGATAGTGGTATTTGTCATTGTGCCTCAAACAATGTTAAACTGTTATTTAATTTTAAATTCTGTCTTTTAAATGACATGTGATTAACAATAATAATAATAATAAACCAAACAACAGAAAAAATAATTTTATTTCCTTTCGTTATAAATAAAATATAATAATCCATTAATATATCGAACTACAGTCAACATTTTGTAAGCGATGTTGTCATTTTAAATATCAGCTGGAAATAGCGGAAAATAAATCAACAATAAATATATATTGAATTTTTTGTTAAACCATACAGCACTTTGGCTTTTTCCGATATTATATACAAATTTTGCTAATAATATACCACAGGCTACAACAAGAGTAATTACGCACATTGCAACACGTTTTTCTGATTGAACCCAAAGATTTTTTTCCCAATTAATTTAAAAAAATTAACCTAGCCCCGGAGAGACGTGTTACAAAACCCGGCCCCTGTCGTGAGGTCGTTTGAGCGCCACCCGTTCTAGCCAGCTAGATGGAAAAAGCTCGGCTGGTGTTGTACCGAATGGCTAGATTCGCTCATAAAATTAACCGGTACTCAGTGCTTAATTTCGAACTATCAAAAAAAAAAACGAAAACAATGGCGCAATTATAATCCACTAACTTACCCTATCAAGAAAACACAATCTGACAATTTCAGGAACAATATATTCTCTACTAAGTTTTTTTTAAAACAGCAATAATCGATCTGGTGGAACAAAAGGAAAAAAATGGTCAATTAAAATGTGATGAATTAAAGACATAATAATATAAGGTGATTGTTACAGTAATTGATAAGATAAACAGAGTACAATTTGAAGATTGTACCGAGACCAATTCAGTTGGAAAATCTCGGTCCTATATGCCTTACTACTCGGTCCTATATGCCTTACTACTAAATGCACTAAATACTACTTATCAAAGTGATCACTTGACGTTGGGTTAGTCTGGCTGACTCCACCCACAAAGTACAGGTGGGAGTAGCCAGCTAGATATACTCGACGAGCAATGACCGCACCGTATACAACGCTGGCAACCGGCTCAAGTGGCAGTAATTCAACGCACGCAACGGCTCCTGCGTTCCTTGCACCCTGCAAGGGAATTATGGACCACCATGCCCTTATGCCCGGACATAATTCCACCCTCACCGGGGATTTGCTATAAGCAATTCCCATTCTCTGTATATATTGTACATATTTTACATTATGTAAATAGGTGTGAATGATAGAGAGTGAATGAGTGAGTGTATTGCAAAACGGGAAGTGGAGTTTTTAAATTGTATTTTTTCCACAATTAAAATAATACTCAACAAAACGCAACACCTGAAATCTATTTTACCATCTACAAGCATTATGCGACACACTGATAGCTATGTTGATGGGATCTGATCCCAGAGAACATTACATATTCTGATTGGTCACAAAAAGTAGATTTAAGGGCCTTTCAACAGCCCCCCTCGACTAGAGGGGTGTTCTGTGCGTAGGTTTGTGCGGCTTGGCGGTGCTTCTCTGAAGGCCGGAGCGAAACGTGTCAAACTATGTATAGTAATCGTTTATTATCTACTAAGTAGGACATTATTGTAAAATGAAATATAATAAAGATCTGGTATAATAATAATAAACTTGACGTTGACTAAGCTTCTTACAACTAGGTATGCGTGCGCTAATAGCTGCACTGATTTCCAGTGCCGCAATGAGCGGATACAGTCATTTGATAAAAAAAACTTAATAAAACCACCAGATTAGATTAAAACTATGGTTAGCTTGATTCATGTGAAAAAGAGATAGATTTCAGAGCGGTTATATATCCCGACTATTGAATGAAAAGAATGAAAATATCCAGCCAGCGCTTGACTTTTATTTAAATAAGAAAACCGCTCAAAGCAATCAGATTAAACGGTCCGATAAGTCAGTGAATAAATGTAAATTAAATTAAATAAAATCAATGAGCTACCTCAGAACTCGGCGTTCAATGTTCGATTTATATGAATAAAAGAAAACGAAGAGTAAACATAAGAAACAATGAGACACAAAGCTTATAGTACGATATCCAGATCCCGTCGTCGAACTCTGGTTGAGGCGCCGGCACGTAGAGATACCCACGAACGTCTTTCGACGGCCTCTCGTGAGGGAACCAAATGGCTGTAGCCCTTCGATGAGGGTTCTGGCCCTCTGCAAAACGGTGTAGGCCAATAAAGGTTCTGGCCCTTCGGTAAAAAAAAATTGTGCCCTACTCCTGACCCTCCGGAAGAACCCTGAAATAATCCAGTACGCATTAAACGAAACCCATTACTTTAATAAAAATCATAGACAGGGGGTCTCGTTGCATAAATACATCTTCTTTATAAAACAAATTTTCCCAGACAAAAAAAAACATGGACTTGCAATGCAATAAAGCAAATAAAAGAGATATTAAGGTTCAGGCAACTTGAATATAAAAAGATAGGCATGAATCACCCCTTAAAAGAATATATAAACTTCCCCATATCATCAAAATTGAAGTTGCATTAAAATAAAAATTCGAATCAGATAAAATGGTGTAGATAAGATAACCTATGGGAAAAGCAAATGGCGTATATGAGGGTTACTCTGAGAGAATCGACGATCATGGTCTTATATGACGAAAGTGGAAGCCGCTATAAATAATGGAAACAAAAAAAAATTTGCATCATGGCGGTCACGTGCTTCACAGGCCATAGAAAAAGAAATCCAGAGAAAATGCTTACCTAATACAGCATGTAGAGCCCGAAAAATCGGTCGTGTTAAAACACAAACAGAAACCACACAGTAAACATAGCAAAAGGGTTGTATTATACCACAATACTAAAACGTGCAGTTTCTCGCTATACTCGCAAACGTTCGCCAGGCGAGCAAACTAGAAAAAGGACTCTCCAACGTTTCCCGTCAATTTGCCTTCGAAATTAAATGCTGCGTCACAAGTAGTGATGGGCTGAAACATGCCGAGTGATTCGATCCAAGGAATAATTCGAAGATATTATGCGACCGCGCTCTCGCTTGTCATGATGGCAACATGATGGCGGAGCCACGAATAGTGAGCTAAAATTGCATTCTTCCAGAAATGTTAGGAAATGCTCTTACAGGAATGATAAACCTACAAAAATTTTAATTGAGAATGACAAACGCACGATAGATAGCACAGCCCTATTATTTGGCATAAACCTTACAAAAACTAGTCTGCCGTACATAACGAGAAATATATTTAAAGCGGAGGTCCAAAAACGATCTCCGGAATTGACGGCCTGCTCATCAACCTAGGGTTCTCAAAAGGTAATAAAATATTCAAACTGATATTAAAGTATGGTTGAATAAGTAAAATGCAACGTACTAACAGAACTCTTTAAAAATATATAACGGTCGGCTGGCGGTTCCCGATAATGCAATATAAAACAAACCAAGCTATTTTAATAATAATGTACATCATTTATCAACTAAAATAAATAGTCACAACAGATTATAAAAGCTAATACAAATATATAGCTAACCTATACTTAAAATATAGTTTTCATATTAGGAAAGCAAATCAAATTAATAAATTTAGAATTAATAAACCGATGCGTGCAAAATACAGCATCATTTTTTCCTAGATGTGGCATATAAATAAACTTTTAAAAATGTTTGCTCTTGGCAAAATCGAACTGCTACAACATATTTAAAAAATAAGAATATCCATTTGGATTCTCGAGGCTTGACGTAGTCGTAATGGTCTCATTCTTGGAATTAATTTCTAGGTATTGGGTACCTTGAAACTTCTTCTCTAAACCAATAGTAGTCTATTCTTTAGCATCCAGAAATGTTCTATTTCGTAAATAGAGTCTGAGTTTATACTGATACTTGTTTTGCAAAGACGGAGAAACCCATGTCATAGAAACAGGTGTCGTATTATGGATAAGTGTAGAAAGCAGAGGAATCCAAGAACCGTTTGTAGAAAAGGTATCAGACTCCAACTGTGCGTGTATATTTACTACTTGATTTGGTTTATACACAAAAAATGTATGATTAACGCCAAGTCCTAGGTGAGCGATTTACAGTCGACGCGAACGCGAAGCGCTGGCGATGCCGTACGAAAAGTTAATATAGTCGCACGGCATCGCCACTGATTCGCGTTCGCGTTCGCTGCAAATCGCTCACGTAGGACCGGGCGTAACAATCGCAGTTAGCACGACGAAACTTGAACTTAACCAAGCCATGGTTGGAGTTATAATGAATCGGTATTACTTTGGTATACTTTTTATACAGAAAAGACATGCGTCCTGCGAAGTCAGTGGATCATCAATTTGAGTTCTCCATTCAGGCCGAGTGCATGGTGTGGTAATTTAATTTGCAAGTTAAAGTTTTGTCTATATTCAGCAGAGAATTTTCCCCAAATACATAAAGAGAATAACAATCAACGTATTTTAGGAAAAAGTCTATAATCTTTTATATTTTTAGCACCAGATAAAAAGTCTAGCAAACAACTTGCCATCGTGAAAAGTTAGTCTATACTAAGAAATAAAACACAAAATATATGGTTATATACATTTATTAAGCATCCATTGCGATGTTTATTTACATCCTCAACAATTTTATGTGGGTTAATATGAATATAATCTAACATATAATAAGATAAGTTGGTAATATTTAAATTACAATACTGTTTTATTACATCTAAACATTTATCTTCAGTCGTACTAGACACTTACATATTTTAATATATCATCATAAAAAGTCCCTAAATCTAATTCCTTAAGTAATCTTAACTTAAAACATACTAATTCATAAATATTTAAAATATCTTTCAAGTCATCTAAACAAAGACATAAAGTAGCCATAGTTTCTGAACTTTGCATTCTAATCACTACTTCGCCTAATAAATTAAAAGCACCCAAAATAAAAGTCCCAGCACCATGACAGTCATCTTTGAATTTATAATCTTTATCAGCAGCAGTCTCCTCAACGATCAAGTTACAGCAAGCAATAAAGAATGACCAGTCAGGATCGGTAATAGATATAGATATTTCTTCTTCTGGGAGATTCAATACTTTACTCGTTATCCTGACACTGGGAAGCAAACCTCGTGCAATACTAAGCCCTACAGCAATTTTGAAGTTCTTGGTAGATTTCAGCCAAATATTTGGTTCCTTTCTTGATTTCTGCATTAGTTCTAGCAACCATGCAATTAAACTGCTACTCCCAACATGGTGATGAACAAGACGAGATTGAGGAGTCAAACTCGGGGATGATGGGGAGCCATCATCCCTTAAATTCTCGATATCTGAAGATGGTTTGGAACTGTAGCTTGACATTATTTCTAAACAGATGTTTGTGCTTAACTAAAAATTATCTCATAATAGTGGGCTTATATAGGGAAATTTCCCATCTTATTTATTATAATGAGAGACATTTGTTTATATTTAATTCCAGAAAGAAGAGCCTGGCTAAAGACCAGCAGCTATTTCTTTCCTTAAATTCACTCGCTTTGCAGGATAAAATTTGTTTGAAATCGGTAAATACTTCCCCTGGATCTGTATTTTTGTAAATAGATATATAACACGAGTTAAATGGTTTTATATCTGACGTTTTTTGAACAACTAACAGATATAATCCAAATAATTCCATATTTACTTTAATTTTTAAATGATCTGAAAGACCCTTTTAAACCAAACCAATAATTTTAGGTTTAATTTCCTCCAATATAACATCACATCTATAAGATATAACTTGGTAGAAAGCATATAACTAATAATTCTATGTTTGAATGCAGTTTTAACAATTTCAACGCTTGCTTCTAGCTCGACTAAACATTTATCTTTATGTTTATGACTAAGTCTATGCGAATGAGAGGAAACATTTTCCATCCACTCCTTACAGAAGATAGTCATTTTTAAGACTGAGGGGAAAACATTAGAATATTAATATTGATATATAATTTATTTTACAACATCTTTGGAGCCGTCAATCCAGCTATCATAAGATTTATTGAAGCCAAGCCACTTCACAAACATTTTATTTCCCTTCTTTTTCAAAACCTGTTCTATTAAGAAAACATCAGGCTGTTTAGTTTTTTGCAGTTCTTCTTCATAAAAACAACCACTTATAGGCTGCCCTCGAAAATCTTCTAATATGTAAGTTGTCGGGCTCGTGATTTTTACTTGAGATATTTTAAACAAGTCGGTAGTCCAATTTGGAGTATATCCTTTTTGAAAAATATGTTTATATTTACTTATTCGAACGATATCACCCACTTTGAATTTTTGTTTTCCAACATCTTCAATATGGCCAAAAATCGAATCTAATAGCTTTTTCTCATTCGATTTATTAACATCTTTCGGCCGAATCTGAATCGTTTTATGCAGTGAGTTATTGTAAGTATCCGTAACTTGTTCCAACAAGTTTATCCACAACTTTATCCAGTTTCTCCTTTATAGTTCGAATTACACGTTCTGCAATAGATGCTTTTAAAACACTAAATGTACTATAGTGGCGAATTCCATATTTTTCATGAGATTTTGATATGAGGTATTATAGTATTTTTTACCGTTATCAGAAACAAGTTTTTTGGGATTCTCTTCGATATTTTCAATATATCGACACCTCAAAAGCCAAGGGGCGTAACCCACAAAAAGTTAATTTTTCAGGAAGTTGAAAAAACTTCATAATTTATAAATTAGAAATAATTTGAAACAAAATAAAAGTCTTCTTGAAGTTTTTTTTATATAAAAAAACTAAAATATTTCTGAAAATGTGGGTTACGTCACTTGACATGTACATAAACCAAGCTTGTAGTTATTTGGGGGACGTAAGCTAGTAGGATACGTCTATTATCCAGATTTAAAATTAATAAAATGGCTTAATTTTTAACATAGTTTTATTGATTAGAGTTGTCATAAATATTGGTAAAAAATGTAATTACAGAAAAAAAAGTCTTGATGAAAAACATCAGCTTTCCATTATAACTAAACATAAACTTTTAACTGCAAAAATAAATTCCTAAGTATTCGTTTTTTGGTTGTTTCGTAACATTATCTGGTGTATCTTTCTCATCAGATTCAGAAAGTGTACCTCAAGATACATCTCGAGAATTTTTTTTTCTCAACAAGGGTTTGTAGGTCTTATTGGGCTTCAATTCTTGTGTGGTGTGTGTCTAAACTGCAAATTTTTCGGTAATGTAAAGGGCTCATATCCACGAGTCTCCAAGGTATAGACAGCACAAGTGCTAATTTAGTGATCCTAACGATGCTGAAAAACCTTAAAGAAATTGAAAAACGGTCGACGTTTCGAGGAACAACCCGTTGTCAAAAACGAATAACAAATCTAAAAATGAAAATGGTTAGGAAATGCAATTAAAACAGTAAATAGCTCGTGCACTTTGTCAAGTTTTGAATTAACTTTGTCAAAACAAAGTGCACGAGCTTTTCACTGTTTTAATTGCATTTACTAACCATTTTCATTTTTAGATTTGTTATTTGTTCCTGACAATGGGGGCAGGTTTGTTACTCGAAACGTCGACCATTTTTCCAATTTCCTTTAGGTTTTTCAGCTTCGTTAGGATCACTACACTAGCACTTGTGCTGTTTACACCCTGGGGCCAGAGCCGAAGCGGCTCTATTTTCCAAAAAGGGTACGTTGAAGTGAATACAAAGGCAAACAGTTGTAAGATAAACAACGACAATTAAAAACATCACAAAATACTAGAAAATACAACAATCGTTAAAAGTAATATTCGTTACAAAACCCTTAACTTGTGCGTTACCACATTTTTGTCGTCAGACATTTAGGCGTGCTCGGTTTACGCGGTATAGTTTCTATGGCGGCTTACGCCAATTAGCTTTTTCCCGCACGTAAGGACAAGGTGACAAGATGGCTTAATTCTGAGGGTTTCATTACTTAGCCTTGCTGTAAAAGGCTTACGTCTATTAAAATATTTTTGATTTTTTCGATCTTTAACAATCTTTATAACAATCTTTGCGGGTTACATCCTTTGGCTAAGTGATGTATTTTTACTCCGAGCATCCTTTAGAACAATAGTTCATTTTTGACCATTTTGAGGGTTACGCCACTTAGCCTCTGAGGTGTCGATATGAGCCATCGCCTTTGAAACATCTTGAGCAGATTTAGATTTTATGACTCGAGTCCAGAGATATTTCGAAAAACAATCAATTACGACTAGTATATACTTATACCCATTATTTTCACGAGAATACTGATCGAGTTGAGCCAGATCTGTGGCAAAGGTACCATCCAAACCATATTGAATAAACCTTCTTCTGATAATTTTTTTTCGAGCAGGACGATGAAGTTCTTTTACTACTTGTTCTCTAGCATTCGTGACTGTAGATATTCTTGAACTGAATATAAATGTCTACATCAATGTGTTTTAAACTGAATTCTACTTTATATTTACTGGTGTATTATGATATCCTTTAAGTTTATCCAAATCAGCAGTAATGGGTTTTAGTGCCTCAGCTATAACAGCTGCTATATCTTTCACCATGTTTTTTTCCAAATGTTTATAATCCAATTTTGCTTTTAAAATTTGAGTATTTTCTTTTTTGAGTTTATCCAAATCAGTGGAAACAGGTTTCAATGCATTAGTTAATGGGATATGAAGGAAATCCTTTACTCGAAATTTCTAGTTGATCAAAGTCATGCTTTAACACCTGAATAATATCTTTCTTGGTAGCTTCAACTGTTTTCTCTATAACCAAAATTCACTAGCTAATATTCTTTATGCTGATTTCTACTTTGTCTATTCGATCTTTGAAGTTTCAACATCGCTTTCAAATTTATCTTCAATATTATTAATTATCTCACTAAGAAGTCTCGTTCAAGCTTCTCATAATATCACGAAGCTGGATGACAGTAGAATCAACATAATTTTTAGTTGATGCATCATTTCCATCTGTAGGTGCATAAATATTACATAACCTACGATTTTCAATATTATAATCACCATCACTAGTGAAGGATAAAATAGATTGAGAACGAACAACTTGTGTTTGTTTACGAGTAGAAGACAGAGAATGACCAAACTTGTTCATGGTTAAAACTATAATGAGGAATTATACATGTAACATTTTATTTAATATGTTCCAACACATTCGACTCTACAAGTTCTTCTAAAATAATCATGATCTCGATCAAATGATTTCCGTTTCCTGCTTGGTGTGATGCATTGAGCCTTGCAAGGCGATCGATAAACTCATTCACATCATCATAGTAAACATACTGTTTTGGTTTCTCATTATATTCCATTAAAGCAGCACCACTAGATTTAGTAGTGCATGATGCCGAAGGTTCCAAACCCCAACATGGTACAAATAAAAATTAATATCCCTTACGAAGGAGAATTAATGAACATTTCTGAAATACTACTGATCAAGAATTAAATGAATAGCAAGATAATCTTTTAAAAGCCAATTTAAAAAATATTCGCGCAGACCATTGCAATTACGAAGAAAAAACTGCATTGCGAAAATTATGTTATGAATATAGAGATATATTTTACTGTGACAAAATACCTTTATCTTTTACTAACGAAGTTAGACACAAAATAAGATTAACGAATGACACACCAATGCATATAAAACCATATAGATACCCCGAAATACATAAAGTAGAAGTGAAAAATCGAATTGGGAAAATGCTTAATCAAGGAATAATACAACCTTCAAATCCACCTTACTCATCACATTTGGATAGTAGCAAAAAGTTAGATGCCACAGGCAAGAAAAAATGGAAACTAGTAATAGATTATCGTGCTTTAAATTCAAAAACAATCTATGATAGGTGTAGATTACCAAATATAATTGATATACTAGATAAGTTGGGGAAAAGTCAATATTTTACGACATTAGATCTTGCTAACGGATTTCGCCAAATAAAACTGTTTTCGCTACAGAATCAGGGTTTACGAATTTAAAAGAATGCCATTCGGTCTAAAAATGCACCGTCCACTTTTCAAAGAATTATGGACAATGTTCTAAGAGGTTTATAAAATGAAATATGCGCAGTATACTTAGATGATATTGCTCAACAAGTTTAGAAGAACATACGGAACGTTTAAAATTAATTTTTGAAAGGTTAAGAAACGCAAATTTTAAAGTGCAATTAGATAAATGTGAATTCTTGCGAAAAGAGGTAGCTTATTTAGGACACTTTATAACCCCTAATGGTGTAAAACCCAATCCAGATAAAATATATGCAATTAAGAACTTTCCTATACCTAAGACACAAAAAGAAATTAAGAGTTTTTTAGGACTAGTCGGATATTACCGAAAATTTATTAAAGATTTTGCACATATAACAAAACCAATGACATTGTGTTAAAAAGCTATAATTAAAATCGATGAAAAATGTTTAAATGCTTTTAACGCCTCTAAACAATTATTAATGAATGCACCAATTTTGCAATATCCCAATTTTAAAGAAAAATTTATACTAAAAACTGATGCCTCAAATATAGCATTAGGCGCTGTATTGTCACAAGGACAAATTGAATCAGATAAACCAATAGCATTTGCTTCGAGAACATTAAACGAGTCGGAACAAAAATACAGTACGATTGAAAAAGAATTACTCGCCATTGTATGCGCATGTAAATACTTTAGACCGTATTTATTCGGACAAAAATTTACTATTTATTCTGATCATAGACCCCTCGTATGGTTATTTAATATAAAAGAGCCTAATTCGAAATTAATACGTTGAAGACTACGATTAGAAGAATTTGATTAAGACATAGTATATAAAAATGGTAAAACAAATACAAATGCAGACGCTTTGTCGCGTGTAAAATTCATTGCTTTAGAGAACGAATCTTTAATTGTTAACCCAGGTGACATCAATACAATTACACTAGACGAATTAAGAGAAATTGCAGAAAATATTGTAGAGACTAATTTTTAAATGAATAATTCTAATAATCAATCAAATATAAATACTCAACCAAGTACTAGTAAAGTAAATAAACAAAATCGGAAAAATGTTAATAAAACCGATAAAATTAAAATATTACAAGACGTACAATTAAAACCCCCAATATTAGACGAAACGATGAATAACAAAGTAAGTCAAATCTTAGCTTTCTCATGGTCTCATGCAAAGATAAGCATTTTCCAGGAAACATATCAGCATCATAAGATAACGACAATTAAAATCCCACGCGAGAATAATGAGGATCTTATTACAGAATTTCTTAGGGATTATACAGCACAAGCAAGAACATATTGTATGTACTTTCATACGAATGGTTTATATATCGCATTTAATAACGTTTATGTTAACAAATTTTCAGTAAATAGCGCCAAAGTTAAAAAATGGCCGAAACTTGTAAACACCATAAAAGATATTGATGAACAAATTATGCTAATTAAGAATCACCATGAATGTAAGTCTAATCATAGAGGTATATTAGACGATAGAATATCTTAAACGGAACTATTATTGGATAGGACTTAAAGAATCAGTTACAAATTTTATTAATTCTTGTGAAACATGCAATCGAACAAAATATGCTAGGAAAAAGCCATATTCACCTTTAATATTGGCAGACACAGCAACTAGACCATTTTCAATCGTTCATATTGATATATTTACTTTTGATAGTAAACATTATTTAACATTAGTTGACGCTTTTACGAAATTAGCGCAAGCATATTAAATTTAAATTAGGAACCACTGTATTTAAATGAAATCGACAAAATATAAATAAAAAACAAAATAAATTTTTAGGTCCTTACGAAATCATTAAAATATTAGAAAATAATAAAGTTGAGATTTCGCCTAAAAATAATAAAAATAAAAAGAGCGAAATAATACATATAAAGGAACTAAAGAAACCCAATATTGTTGCAGGTTCATCCTCACCTATACAACACCCCTAATATATCTCCAGTACCATGAATTTAACCAGAACCCTGGACTACTACCACTGAAACTTGGCAATACACAGAATAAAGTAGACTACTGATCATGTATTCAACTATTCGATATTTCTGATATTATAGATAAATACCAATCGATAAAAAATAATTTTGAATCACTTAAAAATATTATCTTAGTTAACAAAACTGACAAGGCTTATAGAAACGAATTTATTAATTCCTATCATTTAGCCCACTCGTTACAAAATAAAATTGAGAAAAAGTATATCAATTAAGCCCAATATTAAGTACAAAATCAAAACGTGGACTAATCGATGGACTAGAATCAATTATTAAAGCAATAATTGGTAATTTAGATAGTAATGATGCAATTCGCTATGAACATGCAATTAACAAGCTTTCGGATAATCAAATAAAAATAAAAATCTTGTAAATGAACAAATTACATTACTTGATAAGAATAAATATTTTTAATCAATCAGTACACACTTGTCGAAAATATTTTGATTTTGATTTGGAAAATAAAATATCCGAGATACAAAACACCTTAAAGAATGTAAAGTTGATTGGTATCAAAACATATCAATATTTAATTGTTCATACTATTACGGTACAAATTACTACCGCTTTCCAAGAAATATATGATATTCTCGAAAAAATAGAAATTGCTATTTCATTTCCGAAACTTAATACGTTTCATAATTTGATGATTGAACCAACTGAACTACTTGATGAAATAAAACTAATCAATAATAATTTATTAGCGAATAAATTACCATTTGAGCGTGTACTAGCGGATATATTATTATTTGAAAAAACGCTGACAATTAAAAGTTATTCGAGAGGTAATAAAATAGTTTTCATACTTGAAGTGCCAATTATAGAAAATGAAAGTTATGATTACTATCGCTTGTATTCTCTCCCAGTTCACAAAAATAATTCCTTTTACTTTATTTTACTCCAATTCAAATACCTAGCCCTAAAAACATAATTATATGCTCTATAGTGAGAAATGTGTACAAGTTGGTTCTCAAGAATATATTTGCCAAGGAAACAATCCAATTCAAATTAAGGAAGAAGATGCCCCTTGCGAAGTACAATTATTAAGCTTTACGGAAAGTCGTTCAAATTGTCAATTTTTACCAGTCCAGTGATGTGAAAGTCCAAAAGTTCGAAAATAATAACTGGGTAATAATTTCGCCGAATTCAAATATTTTAAAAGAAAAATGCGGAAATAATCGCGAAAACAAAATAATTAATGGAACATTTCTAATAGACATTGACTCTGATTGTGAAGTGCAAGTCGGTAATATAAAAACAAAAAATTATCAATATATTCAAAATTATTTTAAGAATATTGAACTGCCAAAAATAAATATTAAAAGTGACTTTTATTTCGAGCAAGATATTTCAAACATAAAACCAATTAAAATAAATAATATTAACATGGACGAACTTAAAAATGCAAGAAGTGCGCTCGATGCTCAGAAAGAAAAATTAAACAATATTTCAAACGATGATATTTTTGGAGAGAATAACAATATTTGGTTAATACTAATTTGTATTTTACTGATATTATTGTTTTTGCTGTCATTTATGTAAGAAGAAGACTTAAGAAAAAAGAAGTGCCGATTGCCGAAAACCAGGATGGAGATGCAGAAGTACCACTACAAGCCATGCGTCCCTACGATCCTGTGGTTACCCCCCCGGACTTTCCTCTAACGGTGGAGGAGTTATGATACGCCAATGGTCCCAGAAGCCGTGAGAACTATGGAGTCAGCAATTTGTTATCTCAATGTACTCAGTGCACCGAGATGCACCGAAGGTTATAAATATAGGTGCACCTGTTTTGCAATGTAACTTTTTACTTGACTTTTGTTCGACCTTGTACTTAGCTTTCACGCGTATGTTGTAACAACGAGTAATAAAGTTCTCTGTCAATTGAATTTAAATGTTTTTTAAAAATTCGTTATTAAAGAACCAAAAAATAACTTTCCAAATAATGAATGTCCCGGGAAATCTGTTGGTGTTATATGCGGATGACACAAACATCTTGGTTACCAGCGAATCCAAATAGGAGCTTACTGAAAAGTCAAATAGATGTGTTGAATACGTCAACCAATGGTGCAAAGACAATGGCGTTAAACTAAATAAAGGTAAATATGTGGCCATGTACTTTGTCACCAAAATACCACCGTTAACGCAAGCATGCTTCTAAAGGTCGAAGGACGCTCCATTGAAAATTTGGACTGGGCCTACACTTAGATTCAAAATTAACTAGGAATTGTCACATAGAAAAAAATCTTCCAAAATTAAACTCTTGCTCGTTTCTAATACACTGATATACATATACATTTACTATTTTATGTCTATAATAATTAATACTTTCTAACATTTAAAGTCATTAAATCTATTTCCTTAAGTAATCTTAACCTAAAATTTATCAACATATTTAAATAACTTTGTTATATAATTTATATCTAATTCTAGAATCAAGAGCTTAGCTAAAGACCAGCCACACTCTCCGATTCTCGATTCACTCGATTTGCAGGATAAAACTAGTTGAAACAAGTAAATACTGCTTCTATATCGGTATTTTTGGAAATACATATATAAGGCGAGTTTACGTATTTTATATCTTATGTTTGTTGAGAAGCTCTATACTCTACACAATTCCATATTAACTTTAAGATTTAAATAATCCGAGAAACCCTTTTCTATCAAATGAATAATTTTAGGCGTATGTTGTTTCAGATATAACGTCACATTTATAGGGTGCAATTTGGTAGAAAACCTCAAACTAATCATTCTATTTTTGAAAGCAGTTTTTTCAATCTCGCCTTCTGCTTCTAGTTCAACACAACAGTTATCTTTATGGCCAAGTCCATGTGAATGACAGGAAACATTTTCCGCACACTTCTCACAGAAGAAAGGCATTTTAAAGACTGAGGCAAATCGTCGGAGTATTAATATTTATATATGATTTATTATACAACATCCTTAGATCTATGAATCTAGCTAATTCAGCGTGCAAGAGTTTATTAAAATCGGATAGTCGGTTTGGATGGTGTCATCTGTCAATCAATAAGGTTAGGAAACATAGGTCGTTTGATTACATCAACTTACTCAGAAATACTCTGAGAAGATCGAGGTAAATTTAAATATCAGCAAGATTTTTCAAGGCGATTGCAATAAGTTAAGAAAATTATATCAGTTTATTCGGAGAAAAATGGGTAAAATCATGAATAGCGGAAAATTGAAATAATTTGAAAACAAGCTTATGATATTAGGAAAAAATATATAGGTTATGCTATCCTGAAATATTATATATTATATCAATTTGTTCGGAAATAATGAAAACAAAATCCTGAATGGCGGTAAATTTAAATAATTTTTTGAATTAAACTTATAATCTATTGGTAGAAATAAAATAGATATCTCCTAAGTTTAAAGAGTGTCAAAAACCATGAAAAATTACAAGTGACAATCAATGTTTTTCGAACATCGTGCTATGGTCGCATAGCAGTGACGGATAACTTTGTCAGATTTTGAATGTAGAGAAAATGCAATTAAAAAAGTAAAGGACGCATTAATAACTAATAATTATCCATTAAGCTTAATTAAAAAATTATTTAAGAAACGAATACACAAATTCTATAACCCAACAGAAATTAAAAGTCAATCCAATAAAAATGATCATAAAAACTACATTTCTCAGCGTTTCATAAATGGTTTATCCCAACCCCTACAAAGACTTTTTAACAACTATAATATAAACGTTTGCCATAAATCACAGAATATCCTGTCCAGTAACTTCTCTAAATTAAAAACTAAAACCCCTCATAACAAAGAAAGAAATAGTTTATGAGATTCCGTGTTTGGAATGTAACGGTGTTTACATACATACA